>JAHLSL010000028.1:342169-369364 GCA_025920805.1 Petroica traversi | reverse complement strand
ACCCCCCAGAGGTTTCCTCCTAAATATTTGCCCTAAACCAGGACAAACTGTCTCAATAACCAGCTCCTAGATCAGGCTTTTCTGGATTTAGCACATAAAACAAATTTCTCACCTTCCTAGCACCATCCATCCATGATTGATCATGTCTGTGTGAAGGTCTGCAGGCCAGAAACTCAAACAGCAGATCCCTCACAGAGTTTTTGACATCTAGGGTGCAGGAGATAGTTTATATTCTTGTATTCCTCCTTCCTCCTCTCCTTGCAAGCACAAAGACCAGAAATCTCCATCTCTTTCAGGCAAGATCTGACAAACATTGCTCACCCCAAAAGCTTTGATTAGTCAGAGTAAAAACCACTGCATTAACTGTTCAGTAAGTAAATACCTGATTGTTTTCATCCTCTTCACACCCCAGTACGAGCTGCATAGTTTTAATCATGCCTTTGGGCTTAATCCTGATTATTTCATTGCAAACTACAAGAACATATCATTACTTACAGTGCCATTCTAGGCTATTAGTCAGTCCTTCAGGTCAGCAGGTGATGAGGGAATCGTCATGTGGTACCAGCTCTCTGTGCCCCTGCTTCTCAAATGGTGGTAAACTCCTGCAAGCCCTGAGTTGAGAATTAGTGAGAAAGCATCAGTGTAGTAATTTATGTTATATGTGCGGTTCAAATAAATTGACAAGAACCAGGCCAATTAATCGAATTGGTTTATTAAGCAAGCGGTAGCAAGCAAAACAGCGCTGGGCGGCCGGGGAGTCTCCGCTCTGCCAACGGCGCTCCCTTTGCTTCAAAAAGTCTCTGATTATATGTGCTTCTGTTCCCGGGCTCCATGGTGTGCTCTGTGTCTGTGCAGCCTGCTGTTATGGGGTTGTTTTCTGCTTTTCAGTGGTCGTGGGGCCAAAGGTCAATTGTCCTCTTCTGTGCCCTTTGACATCCTTTCCTTTTACAATCGTGTTGTTCCTGTGAGGCTTGATTTTAACAAAAAAAAAACCCAAAACATTCTGCAAGGTAAGTACATTGTTCCTTATCCTAAAGCACTGTTGCATCCTGCAAGGCAAGCACATTACTCCTTGTCCTAAGGTCTTGTTTAATAAACAAGGCATCCTGCAAAGCAAACACATTGTTCCCCATCCTAAAGTTTGCTTAATGAACAAAGTACTTTTGCATTTTATTACAGTTTAGGTCCTAAATTTTCAACCTCTCCAGCTTTTCATGCTCTTTGCAGATATAATCCCACAGAAGAGGAGCAGGGATAGACAAAGATTTGCCATATAACCCTCCATACACAAATCTTGTACAAGTTCACTGAGTAACAGGGAGTTGGTGACAAATGCAGGAGGCTGTCCCTACACCAGGCAGAGTATCAGGCTCAGTTTTCCTGTAGTGTAGCAGCTTGGAAATATTTTATCTTGATCCAGCTCCAGGTGCCACATAACAAAACTACCCAGTGTTAATTGTCTCTTCATTAACAAGCTCAGCAGAGAGTCAAGGCTGGAACTGAGAATGGAGAAGTTGTCTCCAAAGTGAACTTCTTACCCCCTCCTTCCAGGCCAGGGTGAAGAGAAAACCAGACTCCACTGTCCGCCCTCCATCTGTCCCCAGAGCTCCCCATACTGGCAGAAGATGCCAGACAATTTTGGCTTCTAAGCATTTCCACATTAAAAATGACTGCCAGCACTTCAAGTGATCTCCGGCCTCGGCAAGCAGGAAGGAGGCAGCACACAGCTAAATGCAGATGCTATTTTTAACCTGGGCTCATTTCTTAGGGAAGAAATCATTCATAACCTGTGTGCATGCAGGGCATCAGATACCAGGCAGGCTGGGCTGTGAGCACTCATTAATGGAGCTGCCAGCTCCCTCCTCTGCACTGGGAGTGAGGGCCCTTTGCTCTGTCCTATGAGGGATCACAGGGAAACACTGCAGGTGTGAGTTTACCTGTTCTTTGCCCATCTCTGCAGTGGTAGGAGGGGCTTCAAGCCACATCATAATTTTGGCATTAGCTGCCCACCATCCCATTTCATCCTGGTTCATGCTCAGAGCCCATCCTTGCGGCATTCCTGGAACTCCTGCTCGTGTTCCCTGCAGCCACACCATGAACACACAGAGTCCTGCATGCTTCTGGGAGGTTCTGTTCTGAAACACAGACCCAGCTTACCCTAAGGCAATTCACGAGTCTCTCCAGTCATCTCTTGATGGAGAAAGTGCAGGTTTCCTGAACTTGAAACCATTTTCTTGCAGCCCTGTCACTTTTCCTTACACTTATATCCTTTGCCATAATCAGTGGTCAAATGCTTCTGGCCCAGCAAGGCACAGATCACTTTGAACTGCAGTTCTGATAATTTGGTTTGGCAGGCAATATTTGGCCCTAAGACCTTTCTCATCTCTTTGATTTCATTTTTATATGCTCAAGGATTTCAACTCTGAAGGTAAAAAAAGACTTTTATAATCTTCTAATCTGACCTCCCACTTAGCTGTGGGTGTTAAAATTCACCTGGTGGTCCTATACTGAGCTCAGGAACTTCTAGTTGAGCTGGATTTCCACTTTCAGAAAAGTGATCTGAACTTGATATATTGGATTAAAGTAACAGAGAGCTTGCCTTATCCCTTAGGCAACCTCTCCAGGGGTTCATCATCCCATTGTTAAAAACTTCCACCTCATTTCACAATTGGAAATCAATGTTAGACAAACGGAGACATTGGATCTTGTTACATCACTTTCTCCACTGCTCTAAAAAGCCTCTAACATTCAGCATTGTTGTGATTTTCCCCCCTAAACTGTGAGCAAGCTGCTCCTAGAATCTTCAGTGTGCCAGCTTCAGAGCAGAATACACATGACAGATACACTGAAGCTTTAAAATACACTGGTTCATCACCAGTCTCAGCCTGAGCAGTTTGGCTTTTCAGTGTTTTTCTGCTTGAAGACCCCCACTCCCACACTTGTCTCTAAGATCAGAGGGCTGCTTTCATGCCCTCACATCTCAGCCAACTAAGAGGTGCTACATTCCCCTCACCTCCTTCTAACAACTCTTTTTCTCACATTAAACATGAAGGCCAGGTTAACAAATGTACTTTTGTGTTGTATGAGCTTATCCGTCCTGCTGTGTTTCAGGCTCCAAAAAAGCTTGCAACACCATTATAAAACCATACGGTTCGGTTTAGCTGCTTAAAATAAGACTGTGAATCTCCAGGTCCCTTGGGATGGGTACATGCTTTGGGGAGAAGAGGAAAAAAAAGAGAGACAAAGTTCAGAAGCCAGCGAAAATACTCAGGCTCTGAGTTCAGTTCACAAACAACTGCAGACCAAGTTTTCAATCTGCTGCCTAAGTACACCTGGGATTCACAGACCACTTCTAAGGGCTCTCAACAGGTAGTTATGAGAGCAAAAAAGCCATAAATTCTTGCAAGAAAAGTCGTCATTCCACTCAAAAACTTTTGGGGCCCATACAGCAAGTGCAATCAATATTGAATACAGGATACAGGAGTAACAACAGCTGAAGAGGACCTTAGTCTCCTTCTCCTCCATGACAAAGAGCTTCACACCTCAGTTAAGGAAGCACAGACACTCCAGCTGTGCCCAGAAAGCAATTGGAAAACTAAGTGTGTCTCATCAGAATGCAGCTTTTGCTAGTTGCTCACACCAGACCTACAGTCCTCACACATAACTCCCCCCCAGAAACAGCACATAAAAGAAAGAAAACCATCACGGGCAATACAGAAGAAGTTATTTGAAGGGGATCAAAGCCAGCAACAGATCTTACAGTCAAAGTCAGATAGAGTTTGGGGGGAAAACTCCCTCTGTTAACCCCAGCAACTCTAAACCACAGATCCTCCTGCACAGGCCTTTTCAGTGAGCAGAGGAAACTGAGGAGAGGGATGAAGGGATTCCAGCAGCTGGGCCACTTCCTTGGTCTGCATATCCCTGCCCTCAGCTGAGCAGCTGTGTGTCCTCCCCCAGGCTGCTGCCCCTTCTCCCCAAATTATTCTATGAGCTCTTTACTTCAGTAACCAGAAATACACCACATGTTGAACTTGCTGTTGTGTGGAGGGAGAGAGAACAGATCAGAGGGATTAACCAGAATATAAATAACAGGTGAACCAAAACAACAGTAATAAAAATTGACCTGTATCATAAGGTCTTAAAATCTGTCCTTTTTCTCTTCAGATACTGTGGTGTGTGCCCACTTCCATCTTTCCCATGGCTGTGAGACCCACACTCTCAGAGCCTGAAACCTCTTTTCCTGAAAAGAAATATGAGGCAAGTCCATTTGGTTTGTTTTGTGGGTTTTTTTTGTTTTGGTTTTTTTTTTTGAGAAACAGGACAGAACAATCTTCCTATGAATCCATAAAGCACGACTTCTATGATCCCCCCACCTGCTTTCCCACCAGATGGCACATATTCTGAAAGCAGCCCTTGGAGGCAAGTGAAAAAAAGGAGAGAAAGAAAGTTGCCGTGAAGAAATCCAGTGATGGGAAGATCTTTGGAAAGCAGTTGTAATGTATAATCAGCCCATTTAATACGGAACACTAATGCACAGCTGCTGAGAAAACTTGTCCAGTGTGCTTCTGCAACAGCAAAAAAGGCCTCTGAGGTCAGCTTGGAGCCTACATTATGCTACAAAGAAATTGTCTAATTGCAGAAACTTGTATAGTCTTCAGTGTTAACCTCTTTCCCCACAAGAGCTACACAGCTCTCTTGTTTAGAAAGCCTCGAGCAAGACAACCAAGGGAAAATGGATTAATAAATCCAATGTGAAAAGTCTGTTACTGTTGATCCTAGATTTATATCGGGAATAATCTGTCTTTTCCCCTGAGCAGAGCATACTAGGCCAATGACGCAGAGCAGGACTCACCTTAAGACTGTTTCAAGCTCCCTTTTCCCATCCAATTTGTCTGTCTCTGCCATGAAATTTCAGGATCATTGTGTAGGGGCTGAACCTGTAAATCCCCTTGGCCAATGTGTTCCCATTGTTTTAGGAGCCTCAATGCCTTGTCTTCTCAGACTAGAAGGACCTTAATCCTGCAGGTGAAACATGAGAAACTTCAAGGAGGGATGAGGACAAGGCAGAGAAAAGAGAACAGAGCCCAAGGAATCACTGGAGTGCTTGGGCACAGCGCGTACACCAGAGCCCAGAGCTTTAAGGCACCATTTAATCCTTCTGTGCAGGGCACTGGATGGTGGTTCAGGCAGCTCTCAGGCTGGAATGGAAACTCTTAGTAAAGCAGCCCAGGTCTCTGGAGAAGCCATAAAGCTTGCAAAGAAGCCATCTGGAGAGATGGCTAAGGAGAGCTGTGAGCAGGAGTTGCTCCTTGTTTCTAAAGCATCATCACCACAAGCTGAAATGAAGTTACTTGTGACCCAGAAGTCCATCAGGTACCAGCAAACCTGAGGTTATATGCAAATGGGCCCCAGCTGACAGCCAGATCCCAGAAGAAAAAGCAGTGAGAGAGCCATAATTTCAGTTTTTAGGCACCTACATGAGCATTTCAGTTCTCAGGGCTTTCCCTTTGCTAAGTCTGCATCTCTGAGAACAGTGTCTGAAACAGGCTTCAACACTTGCTCATAACTTCCACAACCTGCCTGGCACCCTCCCAACACCAGAAACCCTCTCTGCTCCTCTTGAAATTTGGCTCAGAAAGCAAGAATCCCAACTTCAGGCCAAGTGAACACTTTGTGAACCGTTCTGCAAGTCTGGCCTGAGTTCAGTGTGCAGATGATGTGTTTTCTGTGGGAAGAGGCTAAGCCAGGCTGTCCTGGGTTGGCCATATGACATTTTTATATCCCCAATCGTCCCTCCTGCTTATGCTGGATATTAAGCTCTACAGCTTTAAGTTAGGCCCAGAGAGACAGAGAGAGTGAAAGCGGAGAAAAAAAAACCACGCACCACGTGTCTGCAGGAGCTACACCTTTACGCCCACGAAAAAAAGGCCTTGAGAGGCTGCATTCCAGCAGGACAGCGATATCTCACTCTCTCTGGCTGGGGTGCTCGAAAAAGCACACAGCTGAGGGTTTCCTCGGATCTTTCTCAGCTTTTTTGCAGGGAGAGACTTTGTTTCTTTTGCTGGTTTTCTTCTTTTCCCTCCTCCTGGGACTGGTTGGCATCGCGTGGGCCAAAGACACCAGGACAATCCCCGGGCCCCCCCCCCGGCCTCCTACGGCCGGGCCGGGCAAGGGCCCCCCCCCGGGGGAACGGAACCGGACTGAGACGGACTCTGAATCTACCATCTCTTCAGAGGAAGGAGAGGTTTCATTGTTTTCATATTATCCAAATTTTTCCTATGCTTGTGAATATTCTATTTGTTAAATAAATAGTTTTTTCCACTTTTCTCTAAGGAAAATTTTCCCGAACCTGTGTGGGGGAGGAGTGGTTGGAATCGGCTTTTCCTAGAGGAGACCCCTCCCAGAGGTTTCCTCCTAAAATTTGCCCTAAACCAGGACATGAGCTCATCCACACAAACTGCAGGCTGGCTGAAGGCAAAGCTGAAACAGCCTGTCTGTGCCCAAAGGCAAGAGAAGTTTGGGATTGCTCAGGGAAATGCTGTCACTGTTGACAATCTTTAACAGCAATCACCCCTACATGGAAGGTAGAGCTTGAAATTTTTGTTACAAGCATGCTAAATAAACTTAAAGCATTAAATAATCTTATGTGTGTCAGGTAGTATTGTAAAACAGTCTTACAGAAACCCCAAGTTTCTTCATAACCTCCCATAAGCCTCTGCAAGAGAACAAAAATGCAGAGAGTGCTGAGATTGTTAATCAGAAAAGGACAAACAATTATGTCTGAGCAGGCACCAGTCTGTTCACAAAGCCTTTGCCAATTAAAAGCAAGGTGGTCGTGTCAAGGACAAAGCAAAAGTTCCCATGATGTTTGATCTTGTCTAATTAGCAATTGTAAAGAACCAGTGGGCATTTTGATTTGGAGGAGTTTGGAAAACTCTATGCTAACAAAACCATATTAGAAATGGAATTTATTCCAAGAGATCGTGCAATAGAAAGACTTATCTACATTAACAGTTCAATTTGGAAAAGCCTAACTCTTCCCTGCTGGAATTATGTATGAACCCATGGAACATATTCACTTGCATTGGGACAGTTAAAGTGTGACATAGAAAATGAGGGGAGTTAAAATAATTAATCTACTAAATGATCCCTGATGCCTGTGGTCTCATGTTTGGATTAAGGTCACCAGAACAGTTTTGCCTTTTTTTTTGTTTTTTTTTACTGAAGCTGCTCCCTCTAGCATACCCAGTCCCTTGGCTAATTCAGTCCCTGCTAAGCACTATGGGGCTCTTTCTTATTGATCCCTGCCTATAACAGCCATTGATTGAAAGATTTTTGTTTATTTTTATTTTTACTTTTACTGTTATTTGATTTGTTTTTCTGTAGTTGAATATTTACTTTGTGTTCGTGATCTCAACTCTCAACTTGACCTCTCATAGTCTGCAATCCTTTCCTGCACTCCAGTATTAGCCCAGCCTGGGACTAATTGTCCCCCAAGGTCTGGGCTGACTGCAGGCAGTTTGATGTGGCCAAAGGTGGTTATGCCACTGCAAGGCTTACACTTGCAGTTATTTTCCCAGCTACAAGAGAGTGACATTGTCACACACAGCTCAACATTAATGACACTTTGCCAGGAGAAGCCACGTCCCTGAGCTCCATTTTCTCATGGAACTTGGAAGTTTCAGAAGGAAGCTTCTCTGTTGTACCAGCACTTCTAAAATTCACCTCCTTCTTAATTATTGTGGCAATGGTTTTATTTCAAATTCCAGCAACTTATGGGATAATTCAATCTGTTAGTTTCTCTTTTGAAATACAGCTAAATCCACATACTAAGTATGTTATGCCTGGGCACTTTTCTCTCATTTCTGGCAGTAGCTATCAATTTTGTCCTGATAGATTTTTGGCTCCATTGTACAACAAAAAAGCTTGAGAGAAAAGCATCTTTAATTCTTCACCTCTATGAATCAAAACAGCAAAAAGCCACAACACCAGAAGAACAAGGATCATTTTACAGATAATGGCAGGTGAAGGAGCTGAAAACAGGATTTTGTGGAACCACTTCAGAGAGGATATGAAATCTCCATGGGGAATTTATTAAAGCTAACAATTCAGCTATTCTGTAGCTTTTTGAGGCAAACAGAGGATCGGGTCTTCAGACTCCTTCAAGCTTATTTCCTCACTTGAAATTGTACTTGTTATCCATAAAACTGGCTGCAATTACTGTGCCAGAACAGGTTGGGCCGTGACTGACCAGATCTCTGTACACTCAGCCTCAGGAAAACTAGATGCAAATGCAGACTGATTCATTTTGCACATGAAAATTGGAGTTTTCTATCAAAAATTGTGATTCTTACTGCCTCTCCCAGTGAGTTAGCCAGTTTGGAGTGTGAAGTGAGGATCAAAAAATGGATCATCTATGGCTGTTGCTTCTTTCTTCTTTACTGTCTTCTTGTACTTCAGTATGGACCTAACAAAATGTTACTGCTCTCTAATTCATGACAACTTTTAGTTATGTCTGTGGCAAGTCTGTGGAAAGATGCTGAAATAGTCTGGCTTTGATTTCTCCTCCATTCCCTTCTTTGGTCCTTTCAATTTGTCTTTATCTTCTCTTTTTTCCTCATATATTGCCTGTTTCCTCCTTTCTGTGCCTGTTCCCTGGACCTGAAATGGCACAGGCGAAGCAGAGAGCATCACTGTCCCTGCAGACACACCCTGAGCCACCCATCCATGCCCACAGTTGTGTTTCTAACTCCCTTCCAACCAAGCCTGCAGCCTGGCAGTCGTCCCACCCTTCCCCTTATAACCCACTCACACATCTAAGGCATCAAGCCTCTAGGTCTGCTGTTTGGATGCCCTTTCACAGAACTATTATATATTTTCTTGCTGTGGTTGAAACCCTGGTTCAAATCCACCACAATTTCCCATTTTCTGGTTTTACAAAAATAGCCGTTATTACTTTCTTCCTGTATCACATAATTTATCTTTGAATTCTTTCTGCACCAAGATTCTGTGTGAGTATGGATTAAGCTTATTTTAAAAAAAAAGTATTTGTTTTATCTAAATTAGCTAACAGTGAGCTGTGGACCAGATTGCCGTATAGAGCACTGATTTTTCTTCCTTTATTTTTCTCCATATTCATTCAGGTCTAACACAAGAGACAAACAGACTCTTCCATCTCTTTTCATTCCTTGTGCTGATATTTCCCCACTGATTTTTTTTTTTTTAATTTGAATTTATGGTAATCATTTGGTTTTTTAAAGCTTTTTCATTATAGCAGTGGTCTGTCTTCATCTTCCCACATCAGATATGTTCATCCTAGCACAACCAAGTCACGGTGAAGCCCACTGACTGTTAAAGCACCAATTTATATTTATTAGCTTGAAATGTCCAGCCATGCCCCAGGAGCTGGGACAGGACTGGGACCCTGCTGTGCTGAGCCCTGTGTGCACACACAAGCCCACAAGCAGGACACACTGCTCCAGACTCTGATCAATCCCTGGCACAACTTCAAAGAGTTAGAGGTCTGATATAATTTGTGAACTCACCTCAGTTTATATAAGTACTCAGAGAGTTAAAGCCAGCAGTTTATTTTGGTTTTCGTTTGTTTTGTTTTTTGTTTTTTTTTTTAATAGTGACTGCACACTTCTCAATTTCTGTATTATTCACACCTCAACAAATCTTATTTCATTAGATTTTGGGAACTGCAATCGTAATTTTGGTGATTAACTCTAAATTGAGGATAATATACGAGCAGATATTAACATAATGTCAAAACAATTTTGCACAATTGTTACTTAACCTTGGTCAAATAATTTCCACCCCCAGCATCCTCCCAAATGGACTTTTATTAACATGACACAGACAAACATAAGAGAACCCTGGGCTTTATGCAGGGAAATGATTAAACAAGAACACTTATAAGAAATGATCATGCAGGGTAACAAGGCAGCAGGGCAAATCTCTGAATTATCAGATTTTTAAGGCTGCACCTGGCCTTTAGAGGAATTACATGAATGAGCCCTTAACAGGAGGCTTGTCTTGCCTGGGTGACAACTAGCTCAGTAGCAAGATGTTTAGCTTCTTGAATTTATTAAACACAATTGATTTTAAAGCTGATGGATGGATATTAATTACTGTGAAGACTGAAGATTTTAATTTCTGTCTTGATAGCACAGCTACACCTAAGAAAATCCATTTTTTTAGGGCTGATGAAGAGTTCATTGTCTGTGGCCTGTTCAGTCAATGGACAGACCAGAAAAAGAAAAAAAAAAAGAAGGAAAAATCCACAAGAGTAGTGATGAGTCAGAAACACCTTGGTGCCTGACACAGCCAGGGAATCTGTTTAATCCCAAGAATACCGGCTACCTCTTCCTTGCAGGAGGCTGCTCCTGTGTGCTCTGTTCACTGCTCAGGAACCACGTTCCCATCCTCTACCACAACCAGCAGAGAATCCTCATGGTCTTTCCTCTGACTTACTGCCAGGGGAAAGGGAAAACATTCAGCTGTGTGTCCGACTTTCAGTCTCACTGGTTCTCCTAGGACTTTGTCTTGCAATTCCCAGAGTGTTTTTTACAATCAGTACACTGGCTCCCACAGGCATCAGGTGGAGTGGGATAACTCCCTTGCCACTGAGGCTGGGATAAGTAGGTGCTGGGCTTGTTGGAGATGTGTTGGAGGACTGGCAGGCCAGGTACCTATTTTGCACATGTACTTGCTTGAATAATCACTTTATAACCTCAGCAAAAGTTGGAAATGTGCTGAAATTTGTGGCTGGAGCCATGAAAGGAAAAAAACAGGAAAAAATGAAGAAAAAAGGCCCTTAATTTGTCAACATACAAGCTTTTATTCAAAGCTCAACCATGGAGATTGGTGCTACTGGCAGAAGAAATCCCCTTTACCATCTAGCTGAGATTTTTCTGAGCAGTTTGATGTTTATTTGCACAGCCTCACAACCTTGGAGAGGAAATCCTTCCCATAATCTCTTCTTGATGCAACACCTGGCAGCCCTTAAGGTCTGGACTGTGGAAAAGTTCTCATCATCATCATCAGCCTCTTAAAATGTAAGGTGTATCCACTTTGACATGTCAACACAGATTCCTGAGACAGGAAGGAGCAGGTAATCACCTTGTAATCACTGGGAATGAATCCACAAATCACCTCCTGCAACTAAATTCACTCACAAGAACCTTAATTTAAATACTCAAACTTTGAAATATTCAAGACCAATTATTGCTTTTCACAATGTTGACTTAAATTAATTCTGACATTTATTCCACATGTATAGGCGAGTGAAAAAAAATAAAGGAAGAAAATACATATAGCCTTTTTTGTTTGGTTTGGTTTAGTTCATATTTTTTTAGAGATTTTTTCCCCCCCACATAATCAGTCTGAATGGAACACAATAAATCTGAGAAGGTAATAAAGTGCTCATAAAAATCACTTTTCAAACTGTTGCTAAAACAACCTCACAACAGTTGGTGCACTAATGGCTCACTGGAGGCATCAGAGAAAGCTTAGGTGAGCCATGAGGTTCAGGGTACAAAAAGTGCTGGTTGTTAGCACAGTGCCATGGTTTTACATTAGGAAAAGTCAGTACGAGAGCATGTGGAACATATGGGGTAAGTGTTAGGAGCTGTTTTCTCCTTTCTTTACCTTTGGTCTCCCATTTTTCTCTGTAATACACCACAGTTTGGAAGGTTTTGTCTTTTCTATGCAGGGTCTGAAGTTTATTGCGAGGTCTTGCAGGGTGATGTTTTGTGACTTGCAGCAGGTAGAGGATATGGCACAGATGTTCTGGGGAATCATCTGGACTGAACACCTGCTGAGGGCTTGGCAGTGGTGTGAGCAACAGGACTTGATGCTCTTCTCCATTGTGTTAATAGCTCCTTTTTCATTTGGAAACCTTTTCTGTTTCAGACGGATGTGGCCAATGCATCTGCATTTACTGCATCTGCATTTTACCAAAACCACATTTCTCAGGGGAAAAAAAAAAAGGCATTTATCGAATCTCTCATGGCAAAACAGTATTTGGTTGAGAAGAAGCCCTTGCTAGAGCCAAACCTCACTGCAACAACAAGCTCTCAAATAGAGAGACCATGCAGTAAACAAAGAATTGTGTTGTTCCTGCAACTACCAGCTCGAGGAAGAAGGAACAAAGCATGAGTCACTGTGACGTATGCAAGCGGAATTATGAATGAAAAGCTAAAAATAAAATGCCTTCAAATATAGTTGTGTTCCTGCTCCTGACTGAGGAGCAGATTCCTCCAGGGGAGATGACACCTTCCCATTTCAGCTGGGCAGCTCTGTCAGCCACATGCAGAGACCCAAAGCAAGCAGCTCCCACATTGCCCTGCAGCTGCAGCACAGGAGTTTGAGCCTGATGGATGATGGCAGCCACACTGTTCCCGAGGATGGGGCACTCCATAATTGTGGCATCATCACTCTGCAGTCCTTCCACGGCCAGACATCACCCATTGAGAAGAGGCACCCCTTGTGTCAGCTCTAGAACGAGGCACAGCGTTTTGTGAGGCTGTCAAAATATAATATCTTGAGCCTGCACTAAATTGAGCCAAAAGTTCAGCATTAAATACCACTGATGATAGACTTTTTCTCTGATAGGTACTGTGAGTAGCTAATAAGAACACATGAGCCAGACTGTCAATGCAATGAGGCTCCACCTGAGCTTTTTAGTGCACGGATATTTCACAATGTGAATCGCTTCATCCTGAGAAATGTCCCAGCAATGCAATAATATGAGTGCATAAATTCTAAGGTCCTTGCTTGGTAGTTTTCACATATTTTCCATAGTGTTTAGCCACCTTGCCTGGGTAAGAGCAGGGTAAAGCCTAGGCAATGGTTTTAGGTCTGCTCTTTTGCAAGTAAAAGACTTGGTAGCTCTTGATAACGCTTTCAAGTCTATAGTAGCCTCTGCTGGATGTTATCCAGAAGGGGAAGAAGAAAAAATACAAGGTGAGCTCTTTAAAAGCCTATTTGCAAGCTTGAACACTTCTCTCTGGTTTTGTCTATTTGTGTAAAAGAAGAGGAAAATCTGAAATCCTCCATGTGTGCAATACATCACCAACTCAGACCAGGTTCCCACTGATGCCAGAATGGTTTTTTCCTTTTCTTTTATATACCTTTTACACAGTTCTGTGTATCCACAAGTATTAGCATGCATACTTGTAATCCTTCACTTAGTTTAGTGCTTAGTGTTTTGTAAGTGTTCTGCAGGCCCTGAGACTAAACATCCCAGAACTGCAGAGCCAGGGAGACCAAAAATCTCAGGAAGCCAAGGTCTCCTAGCAGGACAGATTCTGTAAACTAGGGGTTAGCCCATCCCAACCCCATTATTAAGAGCTTCTAACTACCCCTCTTGTCTTCTTAGTGAGAGCAAAGAAACTTCTAAAAACTTTTAACTAACACCAAAGTTTAAAATCTCTTTTAAATACTCCTACAGGAGCCAAAAAACTAAATTTGAGTTTTAAAAGACATAAAATTAGAATAAGTTAAACTAACTCTTGTTAACTAATAAAAAGTTCCATCCCTTACACTACTAAAGTCTATTTTGATATAATTAAGATTTTTAAAACAAAAGCATTCTATCTAGAATGCATTTTACTTACAACTGTTCTGTTTAACTAATAAAAACAAGGCAAACAGAAGCCAGTGTTTAAAATTGATTATCAAAACCTAATCCTAATACAGAAAACTTTCTACTGTAAGTGTCCCAAGTACATGTTACACATAACAGTTTACATGTTAATCACATTCAACTAAATACCAAATTGCCTTTTGGGAAAGTAAAATTCCTAAGTTTTCTGTGGTAACCACAGAACTCAGACACTTTAAATTTCCTTTTAAAGTATGTCTGTGTGTGTGTATGTAATTTACTTGTGAGTGTGTATGTGTGTGACTACCTTAGTCTAAACAGCCGATGAAACAGCAGCTTCAGAAATACAAATTAACACTACTGAAGGAAGAGAGAAACAATAGAAACTGTTCTCCCTCTGTCCAGAGGAGAAGTTAAACCTGTTTCCTCTATCTCTCAGCCTCCATGCTCTGCTTGTTTACAAAGACAAGATTTACATACCAAAAGCTTAGCAAATACTGGTGATGTCTCACTCTACTACAGAAATAGTTAATGAATATCACTGTCTTTACCTCACATCCCAAAATAAAAAATATTTGGTTTACTGATACCTTAGTAGTAACTAGGAGTGCAGAGCAGTAGCTCTGAATATTAAAACAAGAGTGGAAATGTTAAAAGAAGGATTAGAAAGTGCACAAGTAAGAGAGTTGAAAGCTGTATTACTGACAGTAAAAGAAATAAAGAAACGGTATATATATAAATTCATATACTGTATGGACTAGTGCCATACGATGGCTGTGTCAGTAAGACAAGTAAATGAGAAAGCAGAAGTACTGGTAATAAAAAGAAAGACAAAGATTGATTGATTCGAATGCAATATGGGCTGGTGCCAATGATGATTGTGCCAATGCAAGTGTTAGATTGGCAAGTGAATGGGAAAGAACTTTGACAGAAAGAAAATTTGAATGTTTGTTTTTACAGGTTAAGTCCTCAAAAATCCTTATAAGTTTGAGTTAAAACTCATGCAAAATGTTGCAAGTCTGTTGCAACAACAAAGTGGATTAACTATAAATTAATCCACTACACTGATATAAATTTGAGAAATAATTGTACCTTATTTTTACAAAACAAAAGGAAAACTGGCCAATAGCCAGAAAGATGTGTAAGGACATTCTCACACAGTGTCCTCAGTGGCAGCTGAGATTTAAACAAAACCATCCAGACTTAACACTATCCTTACACATCAGGAATAATAAAACACTCTAGTCAACCTGGCAGGTTGATTATATTAAACCTCTAAAAACATCTAACAATTACAAGTACATACTAACAAGTATAAAATTATATCTAGATTATTAAAACCACTGTCTCAAAACTTAGCGACTAGTTCTCCGGTCTCCACTCCAAATTCTATTCAGGGCTCACACTTCACCAGCATGGTAGTACAAGATTGGGCCAGAAAGGAAGGTGTCAAATGGATTTTCCATACACCTTATTATCCCCAGGCAAATAGAATTGTATCTCATACCACAGAAGCCCGGATGGGATGAAAGATTACCTTCTGCATTGTACCTAATAAACAATCGATATGGGCCTATGGACAGCCCAATTTCATGAGCTTTCCTAACTCCTATATCTTTTGAAACAAGTCCAAATGATAAAACTGAAACTTTTCAGAATAACTTAACAGTAAGCCAAACCAGTCATGGTAAAATTACCTCAAATTGGAATCATTCCAATGACTCTAACAGGCACCTGAGGGCCAATGGCCTGGATAACTACTGATTCTGGTGACCACCAACACAGAATTAGCTCTCGATGGGTCTTCCCCACATTCTAAACTGTCTGTATTTCTGTAAGAAATCTGATTTTACTCTGAACAGAACCAATCTCCCAATGAAGCCTCGTAAACTACCCCTGCACTGCCCCCGTGTGGCAGCAGTGAATATAGCGCCAAGTTTACAACTAGAGGCCAGAAAGAGAAACACTACCATAAGTCTTTATAAAAAACATGTCTATTATTACTTTAAGTTTTATTATTTTGATTTCTCTAATAACCTTGAATGTTCAAGTATATTCTCACTAGACAAAAGCTAGGTGTGTATCCAGATGTGGAACAAGAAACCATTGAAACAACACTGGAAAGACTGTTCACTACCTGCACAGCTGTGAAAACTAGAGAGTCGCTTGGACTCCTAAAAACAAAGAACACCAACTTTTCACACAGAAGAATCCAAAAGACCAGACTGCACATCAACCAGTAAATTTGTTATATTCAGAAATGTTAATTGTAATAATTACATTTTTGCATTTACAAATCAATGTTTTTAATAATGCTGAATGACTAATTAGCCACCCTGATAAAACATTACAATTAGCCATTATAAAGAGAAAACTAAAACAAAATGTCACTCTTCCTAAAAGCCAATCCAATCTGACTCAGATAGAACAAATGCTATCTGACCACTGGAAGAAAAACTCCCATTTAAAATTAATACAAGCTGTGACACTGGTAACAAATCACAGTGATTGCTGGATCTACTCTCAGTTCCCTACTCACTCAGATGAAAGTATTCAAATAATGGGAATCCCCACATTAAACATGTTCTCTAAAGGTATTCCTTCTACCAAAATGATGCTCATGTTAGAGAGAAAAACAACCACAACCTTGATAAACCAACAAGTCCTAACAGCTGATGTAATAGCCATAGAAACCTCCTGTATGCACAGATACCTAAGGAAACCAAAGGAAAATTTACACCACATAATAGATTTACCGGAATGTCACTCAGGGATTATGGTAGGGACCTATCCCAAGTACCACTCATGTCTAGATATAACTACAAAACACATTTTAAGTACACAATGGTGGCCTATTCCAGACAATATGGGATACTACTGGCTTTGTGGAAATCAAGCTAGAAAAACTCTACCCCCTGGATGGCAAGGAATATGTACCATTGGAACTGTAGTCCCAGAAATAGATATCATTGATAAATCAGAATTCCCCAGAGGGCACCTGCGATCATTTAAAAATCCACTGTTTTCCATAGATTTGTGAGAGAGTTTCTACCATGGCTACGAGTGGCAGAACTAGAACAGGCAATTGTAAATATATCCGGAGTTATCGAACAAATAGAAAATCAGACAAATGATACAATCAGTACTTTACAACAAGAAGTTACCAGTCTCTCAAAGGTAGTAAAACAAAACAGAATGGCTTTGGATTTACTTTTAGCTTCCAAGGGTGGGGTATGTACAGTTCTTAATACTAGTTGCTGTGTATATGTTGATCAAACTCTAAGAATTCAAACTGATCTAGAGGAAAGTAGGAAAAACACTGGAAGTTTACATGAAATCCAAAAGGATCAAGAAACAGATATATTTAATTGGATAACCTCATGGATCCCAAACTTAAACACATTCATGAGAAAACTAATTGGTATAATAATTATTGTTCTAACACTAATGTTTAGTGTATGAGCCATATTTCAAATTTACAAAATTGGATTCAACAAAATATCTAATTCTAATAATAACCATTTCCTCTAAAATCTCAAAAAATGAATTTACACTTGTTCATGTAATATTAACACCTTATTTAGTACTATTGAAGTACCAAACAATCTGATGATTTAGTTATCTTGTCTCAATTATTTTACTTAATGTTTATATATGTCACTTGTAATTTTACAAATGTCACTGTAGAATATTTGTATCTTCACTCTGATTGTCACAGTGGATAAAAGGGACTTCACCCTTAACAAAACTCAACTCAAATTTTCAAAATCAACCTTAACTTTTCTTTCTCTACCTCTTTGAGGTAAAACAAAATCTACAAAATTTGAGTTTCAACACATCCTTAATTCCCCTGAGACAATCAAACTATTATGTAATACTATATATATGTATATATGTATGTGTGTATGTATATATATGTTTTTAATTCGGTTCTTGTAGAATTATCTAACACTATCTTAAACCAAACTTCACTAAAGAAAAGACTGAACCAAGAAATGTGAAGAAGAATAAAAAGAGTCACTGACCATCCATTGAACTCCTTCAACTTCTACAACCAAATAACTACCTCCATGAACTCTTCTTTGTTCCTGGTTTACATCCCGTACTCCTGTTGTTTCAAGTCAACGGGGTGGAGAAACAAGCTCCCCTATATGGACTAATAATTGAATCACCTTTAACCACCATGAACACTCTGATTGTAATACCATGTCTTACATGTATAAGTGTTACATAAACTGAAGCAACAACAGGTACTTCTTATCAGTATTAATAAAACATCTTTTGAAGGAATAGCATAACCTGGGGAAACAATGTATACCAAAAAATACTTAATGATAGTACACACACATGTAAAAGTGTATGCTTTTATAGCATGGAGGCAAGAGATAGCTGCACTACCACTCCATGTGATAAAACTAATGTCTCTTTGGTCAACGGAGTAGAGTGTGGCAGAGGCACTCCCCTCCCCCCCCTTTCCTGCATACCAGGGTTAATGGAACACCAGAGATGACCCTGGGGTCTGAAAACTCAGCAGGATTCTCTCTGGCGCCAGGAGGCTCAGGCCGTAAAGGTAAACATCTGGAAAACAAGTGTAGGAATAGATAAAGAAATTTGATGACTCAAGAGACACCATATTATGCTATAAAAGATACACGAGTTATCCCTGAAGTAGAAGCCTCAACAATCACCTCCAAAGGTGTGAGACTTCTCCCCAAGGCCTGGACGCAGGCTCGTGGTTACTTCTCTGGAGATTGAGAGAAAGGATCTCGATGTGTGCTGCACCAACAATTGGATGGTAAGATACACTGAATCCTAAGCTTATACTATTCCTTCGCTAGCTGTAACTCAAAGGTACCTTATCGTGCACTGTATAAATTCTACTAGTAGCTTTTCCTTTTTGTTTTTATACCGGTGTAGTATTAGTTTTAAGTCTTATAGTCAATAGTTTTCCCATCTATTAATAAATAATCTGTTATATAATAGACAGAATCAGTCATTATTAAAAGAACTTGCGAATGGGAGGGGGTTTTGAGGCGCTGGTCGTCTCAATAAGATTACTACCTGCTGCCAGAGGCCTGGGCAGTAGGAAAGGACTTATTTAACTCCTAAACCCATTCGTGACAACAAATCAAGGCCAGGTTATTCTCATTCTGCCTTCTGGATGAGGTGACTGTTGTCTGGCTATGATGGCACTAGCAGAATTTTTATGTTCTAAATTGCAGGGGATTCATGATCACTGAACGGAGATATTATTGCAGAGCCTAGGGGTGACTTGCTGCAACTTTTGCTAAAACAGCTCTGCACTGTGTCCAAGAAACAGCTGCCTGATCTCTTGCATTTATAGAATCATTTTTAGATCAGAAAGACATTTTGGGAAAAAAAACAGCAAAAGAAACAGAGTGTCTCCCTGCAAAAAGCTGAGAAAGATCCGAGGAAATCCTCCGCTGTGTGCTTTTTTCGAGCACCCAGCCAGAGAGTGAGCGAGATATCGCTGTCCTGCCGGAACGCAGCCTCTTCAAGGCCTTTTTCATGGGAGTAAAGATGTAACTCCTGCAGACAAACGGCGTGTGTTTTTTTTTCTCTGCTTTCACTCTCTCTGTCTCTCTGGGCCTAACTTAAAGCTGTAGAGCTTAATATCCAGCATAAGCAGGAGGGACAATTGGGGATACAAAAAAGTCATATGGCCAAACCAGGACAGTGGGGGAAAAGTGGTTTCCCAGATTAGTACAATTGTGCAGATGGAGGAGCCACACTGGTTTTGCAGAGGAGGACTGGGGATGAGTTAGAAAGGCACTGCAGATGCTGATTTCCCAGTCTGCAGGGCAGAAGGAGCACCACTGGCAATCCCTTTCCTGGGTGGGTATGGATGAGAAAAGCCTGGAGATGGACAAGCCAATCTCTTTGTGTCCTCTAACCATGGACAGCTCACAGAGCCTTGCCTGGATTGGCATTTGAGAGCATGTGGAGGGAAAGAGGCACTGCATGACCTTATCACTCTCTTCAACTACCTGAAGGGTGGTTGTAGTCGGGGGGGGGGGGGGGGGGGGTCTCTTTTTCCAGGCAGCGACTGACAGAACGAGAGGGAAAATATCGGTTGGATATTAGGGAAAAATTTTTTACAGAGAGAGTGGTTAAATACTGGAATTGTCTGCCCAGGGAGGTGGTGGAGTTGCCATCCCCGGATTTGTTAAAAAAAAAATTGGGGGTTGCACTTGGTGCCATGGTTTAGTTGAGGTGTTAGGGCATGGGTTGGACTCGATGATCTTGAAGGTCTCTTCCAACCTAGTGATTCTGTGATTATGTGACTACCTGGTCTGCAGGTGATGGAGCAGTGCCGGAGGAACTGCTTTTCCCATCTCCCCGACACCGCTGCTCAGATGGGTACTTAGCTCAGCTGGGTGGCCTGGCCTGATGTGCCCGCTCCATCATTATCCAGACACGGATTTCGAAAGCCCCTTGAAATGCCCTTGATTGTGCAGGTGTTAGGTAGCAAT
The DNA here is from genome assembly GCA_025920805.1 of Petroica traversi. Classification (NCBI taxonomy): domain Eukaryota; kingdom Metazoa; phylum Chordata; class Aves; order Passeriformes; family Petroicidae; genus Petroica; species Petroica traversi. The sequence continues at coordinate 349,261 of JAHLSL010000028.1, read as the reverse complement.
TTGCCAGCTGGAGCTCTGACAGTGGGGGACAGCGGGGACAGTGCTCACCAGGGCAGCCAGTACATGTGTGCATCCTCCTCCTCTCCCTGCTCTCCCTGCTGTTCCCAACATCTTCAAAGGTTGAAATTTTTGCCTACCTTTAGATGTCTAGACATCTGAAAGACTTCTTGAGCCATAGCCATGAGGTCAGGGATATAAAGAAAACCATGTGATAGCACTGGTGAAGTTATTCTGGACTTACGACACTGCACTGAATGCATTGCAGTGATCTTCCTTGCCCTTAACGTCCTGCAGGGAGGTGGGTTTGAACATGGGGCCATGAGCCTGCTTCCATGAGCGTTGCTCAGTGATGTGCTCTGTTTGGGCTTGTTACTGGTGTGAGCTGTGGCCTGATCTTAGTGCAACTGTTTGGACAAAATTCCTCCTGATTTTTCCCAGGCCTATTCTGTACAGAGTAATCAAAGGGCCCTGGCTGCTGTCCCTCTGATGCATGTGCTTTCCACTTTGATTTTCCTCTCCTGTCACACTGCATCCAGTCTGTATGAAAGCATATTTCCCACATGCCTTCATGAGGGATATTAATCTTCTCAGCTGTACTTCATTCTGGTTCCCTTCAGCAAGCAGTGGTCTGGAGCACAGGGGAAGATGAAAGGAGGCATCATGTAAAGCCAGGCAGAATCCCTGGAAGCAGCAGGGGTTCAGCAAGGATGAGGCTGCCCCAAGACTGTTTCCTGGAACAGTCTGGAAGTGTTGTGTGAGAGGCAGATATGAGTGCACTCAGCCTGATGAGGAGTCACACGAAAGGCAGCATCCTCAGCAAGGAAACGTGAAGACTTTTTGGGGGAAGAAAAGTGTTTACCCCACAGGGCAACTTGTGTTGGCGTAACAGAAAGTCACTGATGCCTGAAAAAAATTAGCAAATCTTACAAATGAACAAAAGTGTTTGGGACTTTCTCTAGGAATATTGCATAGAATAACTGAATTTGCTAATTGTTCTACACCAGGTTATTTTGTTTGGCTCTAATTATATCCTTCCAGCAAAAGGAATTATTTCTAATCCCCTCCCTGATAAGCTACCAACAGAGTAATTACCTGAAATACTGCACTTGGACAGGAAAGACAACAATATTATTTAAGCTGCAATAAACTACAGGGTACAGCTGACTCCCACTGTTCCCCTTCCAATCTTTGTCTATTGTGTAATTCCAGATCTACGATACCTGCTATTCCCTGTCCCTTTGAAATAACAATGTGTCTGTCTTTGTACATCACTTTTCCACCACAGACCTCAAAGCACTTCACAAAGGCAAGTATCATTACTATCAATTTACGGATAAGAAATCCAGACACCAGGAGGTTAACTGCCACTGGACTATCCCACGTTCACTCATTGACCACCAGATCATCTATTTGTGATGCAGGTCAAATTTCTCCCTTTCATTCCTGGATCGCTCTCTCTCTCTCCCCTGTTCATTCCAATAGAATCCAAAGGCTTGTGCAGATATTTAAATTTATGTGGAGTTATTGACACTGTGTTCTGCTCTTTGTCTCCTTGTGGTTCCTGGAAATTCTTTTATATCTGCCTGCTTTAGAAAGAGCTGAGATAATTTCTTTTTCTATGAGCACAGATTACAAAACCAGATCTGGTTCATGTATCTTCCAAACTCTGGAGAAGCCTGACTGAGAATCCAGCTAAGACTGCAGGAAAAAGGATCATTACAATACTCAATATTTTTGACTCAAGTTTGCACTCCAGCACTGCTCCTGACTTCATAGGCTGAAATGCTGGTGTCTATATTGGAGTCTTCTTGGCCCATTTCTGCTCAGGAATGCTCATGACAGTGTTTAAAATTCAGAAGAAGTTTATTTTTGACAGTAGCCTGTGCCTGAACTTTTACACCCAGCATCAATTGTGGTGAGGGGAGAAAATGAATCTTTGCCTTTGAACGATAAACTGTTTAAAAGTAGGGCTCATAATGGCAGCAGTGAAAGAGTTTCATTTATAGCAGCCTATGTACGGCAATGATAATATATTTCATGGGACAGAAGAGTGACAAGAGAGGTAAAGAACCAGCAATATTTATCTCTGAGGTGTTCCCCCAGCAAAACCAATTACTGGTCCTGTTCTTCTGAAGAGTGTGAAGATGCTGTTGTCACACCTGAATTTCCCTGTAGGACTTGGATAGGGCACCAAAGACAGAACAGATGAAAGGACGTAATTCAGTTGTTCTTAGTAGATTTGCAGATGCCTATTTGTGCCAGAACCTTCACCCTCTGAGACCCTTTTCTTTTAGGGCAATGTGCACTTTGGTGGAAGCAGGATAACTTCAGAACACCCTTGTCAGGAAACTATTAAAATATCTGCACAGGGGCAGCTGTTTTGGCAGGGTTCGAAAAAAAGAGCATAAGAATAGTGCAAAAATGTATGAGGCTTCCCTTACATCTTCCTGAATTCCTGATGATTTTATCCCTTCATTGCTCTAGCTCTCCTTCTGCACTCCTGCACAGACACTTTTGAGGGCACATCCTGATACTGTACAGGCACTTGCATCTTGAATCTGAACAATGAACCGCATTGAGTAGGGTCCCTGCAAACCAAGGTCAAAACCACTTGGATCACAAATAGACATGCTCACACAATGGCTTTCAAGTAAATTCTTAAGGAGAGGATAATTAGAGACATGGAAGTAAATGCAAAATGGGATAAAATATTAGATAGGTTTAACAAAGACACAGAGAGTGCCAGACTAACTCGATATAATTCTTTGATAAGATAATTGATTTTCTAGACAAAGAAAAAGCAGTAGATCTAATCTATCTGGATTTCAGTAAAGCATTCGATATGGTGCTGCATGAGACATGATTAGTTTTGTTGGTAGATCCGGGGTTTAGCACAGGAGCTGTAAGGCAAACAAAGAAACACCTGAAGGGGAAACAACAATAGGTTTGTTTAAAGGGAGAAGCATCAGGTTGAAAACAAGATAGGAATGTCAGTCCTAAAAGGGTTTCCAGGTGTCTAATGTGGTTTATATATTCAGTGTATAAAAGTGCATATAACATTTGTACCTGTGGGTAGAAATGTGGAAAACTTTACAAATGGGAAGAACTGTTGGAACATTGTAAGAATTTGGTGATTTTGAGAGCTGAAATGACAGAAACAGGGTTGGATCTACTAGTACAGACTGCTGTATAATATATTTAGGTAACAGTAGTAATATTCTTTACTGTGATCTGTCACTTGACAATGACACGTGAGAAGAAGAACATAAGTGTAACAACTGATGATCCATCAATAAGGTGCCACCATTAAAAAAAGTCAGTGTGGGATTTGAGTACAGCAACTGGTGCAGCTCTGCTTGAAAAAGTATGGATGCTGCTGTGCAAGGTCAGATCTCCTGATGTGTTGTCTGCTGATCAGGAAGGAGGGAATTAAAGTAGAGCAGCTGGAGAACAGGACAATGTGGTTGAAAAGAATAGAGATTACTGCTATCAGAATTAGGAAGACCTGGCTTACACAACCTAAAAATTGAACAATTATGTAGTGCTGTAAACACCAGGAAAAGGCAAGGCACTTTAACCTAAAGAAGATACCTGTTGATAAAAGATACTCATAAACACATTCAGCTTAGATTTCAGAGGACAATCTCATTCCACCAGAATACTGAATGTCATTTAAGGGAGATGTATTCTAAAAACTTGCTAATTTAAAGATGGAAAGGGATTGGTTGTGGCAGAGTTGTTTTGGGGGAGACTGGGACAGCACATGCCAAAAATATTCAGTCTCCAGCATTGTTTTTTAGTCTCTTTTTAATCAGCACAGAGAAATTAAATCATAAAACAGTATGAAAAAGGAAGCAAACAGCCAGTCTCTTGGTTATATGTTTTGTCAGTCCCCTGCTGGTGCCTTGGCTTAGAATTATTTATGTTCATTCCCAGTGTCTCATATCTTACCAGTTCAAGTTGATTTCTAGAACATATTTTTGCATTGCTCTCAGACTGAAATACAATATTCACAACTCCCTTAGTGCCATGACATTCCCTTTAATATGGACTCCAGAGGTAAACCCTGCACCCCAATAACAGGAACATATTATTCCCCCTTTAAAATGACCTCATCTTTCATCCAGACCTCAGTGATCAATCTAAATTGTGTTGCTCCAATAAAATGTAGTTAGCTGATGAGCTCAGAGACATTATTTCTCCTTCCCTAGGCATAGCCTGCAGCATTAGTTTGCAGGGGGTTCGCTGGCACCGAGAGAGTGATCTCTGCATTGGAAAAACAGATTGGCATGATGGACATGAACAATTTAGCAGGCTGGAGGCAGGGAAGCAGGAATTTACAAGCAAATTGGTTTAAGTACAGATTGTTTCATTTCTGAGAACAGCAGCAGGGAGCTCCGAAGTTGCATGCTGCTGGAGCTGTTTAGCCATTAGTTGAAGAAAAGGAAGAAAAATAAATAAGACAAGACAAAGGAATAATCTTTGAATAGCAACAAAATATTTCAAAATAGGATTAAAAAAAGCTTTAGAGGGTGCCTTTTTGAGTGGTAGGGGGCAAGATGTGATAATGGCATCAGCAAGGTAAATAGAGATGACTATATGGACACAGAGAATGCATCCTCTATTCTATCTCATAAAATAGGAATTTGACACCCTGAACTGGGTGTCAAATTAGACATGAGGATAATGCACATTGAGCAGTGCAAATATAAAAACAGAGCAAACCAAAGTAAAATTAAATCAGGATGATCTGCTGCGAGTTTAAGAACAGCAGACCCAGACAGAGCTTACCCAGCACGCAGGGCTCTGTCCCTGCCATCTCCAGCAGAGGAAGACATTGCAACAAGGTGGCTGCATTTTACAGCAACTTCAGCCTTTCATCAGGGGAGGTGTTCTCTGCTCACAGTGCCTGCTATGGAACTGAGAAGTCATTTAAAGATTAGCTGAGATGTTATTTCTGTCAAGCACCCTCTAAGCCTGGCCATTAGCAGCAAATTGGCTGTGAATAGTGTCAGAGCACCTTTCATTCTGACAGGCAGCTTACCAGGTGAGGGACTTTCTCAACCAGAGCCGCTATCCTTATAGTTAATAATTTCATACTGATTTTTCTCTCCTTTTTATCCAGCCGCTTTTAAAACCTGTATAAAAATTTAGCATCCTCAACATCTTGTGGCAAGGTTGCAGAGTAATCTCCTGATGAACGTTTTGAACTTGCCATCAACTAAATTTATTCCATAACCCCTCATTGTCTTATGGAAAGAGCCAGTGCATGATAATTCCCTGTTCATATTTTCTACAGTGAAATAATAGCAGAAGGAAACAATCTCCTCGTGTGTCCATGAGTATCTAATTTTGACCACGGCAGACTGGCTTCGAGGGCTTGTCAGACCATGGGTCACAAATATCCTGTTGCTGCACAGCTGGAGCAATGGGAAGGCAGAAAATAGGACATTTCAAAGACCCTGTATTTTCTGCTTATTTTCTTTTTTTTCTCTTCCCCCCATTTTCCAGACTTATTTTGTGACTGGTCTGTCTCACAACACAGACATAACTTGCAGGTATTTTGTGTCAGTGCTATTTCTGACCACACTGGCTGAAGCTCCCATTATGTAGGGATAAAGCCATGTACAGTTTTTATCTCACGTTAATAATAACAGGAGCTTAAGTTTCACTGATTTGTTGTCAATGTCATAACCCACTTATGAAAGCATCATAACACAGCCATAGAAGCATAGCTAATTGAAGTCCATTTTGGTGAAACTACAAGGGAAATTTGCCTCTTGTTTAACAGCATTAATTTACTGTGTTCCAAAGTAAGGATCGATAAACAAACAAACAAAAATAAGCTTTTGAATTTATTCAGCAGAGAAAGAATTATGACATGAAGGATAATATCTCCCTATTTTATGATACCTCTGGCAATAACATATTGAAGTTGTTATGAAGCCATGATCATATCAGAGACATTGAACAAAGAAACAATCACAATCAAACTCAATTTTACATATATTTTTTCACATGAGAGACAAATCAATCCATTTTCATAAATAATACCAAAATCCCTTGATTAGCTCAAAATTCAATATACTTATTAGAATGTCACTAGAGACCTGGGAACCAAGTGCATAAAAACATAGGTGGAAAGAATCATCCCAGTCCCATAATTTTAAAAGTTCTTAGATAAGGAGTGGTAATTAAAGATCCCATCACATTTTATTGGAGAGAAGGGATTTAACATCCTACATGAACCCCACTCTTGTTGGTCAGCTGTGTCTGTTGAGAGGTTACTAAGTTTTATGCAAGACAGATGAAATTGGATGAGGATGCGGTCAAGACAGAAGATTAGACAAACAATTTATGAGGCTGTTTGGGGAATGAAGACACTAAATCTCTTGTAGCCATATATAATACCACTTTTCATTGATTTGGATAACCTTTGTGACATGGCTGGTCATTATAAATATCTTCTTCTAAGCATAAGGATCTCTTTCTTGTCTTTGTATCTTTAAGGCATGTTTACATCCTGGTGTCCCACTACGAAAGTGCTATGCAACAAGTTCTGAGGGTCAAAATCATACAGGATACATCTTTGTGTCCACAAGACCCATAACATGCTGTCCTGGTTTAGGGCAAATATTTAGGAGGAAACCTCTGGGGGGGTCTCCTCTAGGAAGAGCCAATTCCAAGCACCCCTCCCCCTACAGGTCCGGGAAGAATTTCCTTAGAGAAAAGTGGAAAAAAATATTTATTTAACAAATAGAATATACACAAGTATAGGAAAAATTTGGATAATATGAAAACAATGAAACCTCTACTTCCTCTGAAGAGATGGTAGATTCAGAGTCCGTCTGAGTCCGGTTCAGTTCTCCAGTGGGGGGGCCGATTGCCGGGCCCGGCTGTAGAAGTCGGCGAGGGGGGGCCCCCCGGGAGTTCCCTGGTGTCCTGGGCCCACGCGATGCCAGCCAGTCCCAGGAAGAGGAAAAAAGGAAAAAATACCCAGCAAAAGAAACAAAATCTATCCCTGCAAAAAGCCGGGAAAAATCCGAGGAAACCCTCCGCTGTGAGCTCTTCCAGCACCCACACCAGAGAGAG
>JAHLSL010000028.1:308200-337169 GCA_025920805.1 Petroica traversi | reverse complement strand
GTAAAACCACAGATCACGTCGTGAGGGGTACCTTCTCTCCTCTGGGGGGCATCTACGTCTGGTAACCGAGCCTCTGACCTGTACTGTGCAGATTTGGAGAATCTCATTTCTGAGTTCTTTGTGATTCTCTTCTATCTCATGTCTGAGTTCCTTGTGATTCTCTTCTATTTTCTGTAGTTGTTCTTCCACAGCTGCGATTCTTGCATGTGTTGGGCCACACACAGCATCTCCATATGTTCGGAGCTTCCTTGCCATCTCTGCCACAGTCGCCTCTCTCTCCTCCCGCATCATTAGGGCTAAAGAAGCCTGGTGTTCTTGTGGCCCGAGGTGTATAAGTTTTCGCCACATTTTGAGTGTACGTACCATTAAGTCTGGATTATTAGACGCATTTAGATCCTGTGTGAAAACAATCTCTGCCACGGCCATTTCTCTCAAGCGTTGAATCCCTTGTTCTATTGTCTTCCACTGGGTTTGCTGCATATAGATACCGTGTGTACACAGGTATCTGCGTGCCACAGCTGCCAAGACTCGTGACCAGAGACTCCTAGGGTGAGCCCCCCTTACTGTTTCCTGGTCGATAACTGGTTCATGTGACAGGTGTCCCAAATGCCTCGCTTCAGTACCGTCTAGAATTGTAACGTCGCCTGCGACATCCCAAAGACGGACTAACCCACTAATTATAGATTCATCAGGGCGTGAAGTGTAATCCTTTCTTAGACCACGAAGGTCCTTCAGGGAAAAGGAATCGATAGTGTCTCCTGCCTTTGAGTCAGTTCCTGTCCCTGAGGGTCCTTCCCCCCCCATCGCCTGCCCGTGAGGGTCCTTCTCCTTCATCATCCTCATCATCATCCACTGGTCAATCAGTTTTGGTTTTGTGTTTCTTTCCTGCAGCAGCGACTGCCAGTGGCTTAGGCTTACTATCTGGTCCAGGTGGCGGCTTCGGTTCAGTGTCTGGTTTAGTTGCAGCCTGGGGGACTTGGGCTGCTTCACCTTCCTGGCCCTGTGCCTCTATGTGCTGCCCTGCCTCATCTTCCTGGCCCTGTGCCTCTATCTGCTGCCCAGCTTCACTTTCCTGGCCCCTTGCCTCTATCTGCTGCCCTACAGCATCTAGCAGCGTGTGATAAGCATATACCAGGGCCCAGTTTATTGTAATGATCCTTTCCTCCTTAGAACCATCATTACACTTCTCTTTCAGATATTTGGCCACCCTAGTTGGGTTCTGTATTTGGTCACGTGGGAAGTCCCAAGCTATGGGTTCTGAGAAGTCTTTCAAGATCTGGCCCATATCCTCCCATTCTCCGCACCACTCTGGATGTTCCACTACTGGGTCAGGTGTCTCCTCAGTCCCTCTGCACCTATCATCCTCAGCCCCTCTGCACCTATCATCCTCAGCCCCTCTGCATCTATCAGCCCTCATTCTAGAAAAGTTGTAAACCGTATAGAGGAAATTCACCATCTGAAATATCAGCAAAAATATCACCAAAAGTATCAGCCAAGGGGTTTCTTTGGCATCTAGGGGAAACTGAACATTTTCAAAAAATCATGTAACAGATGATGTAACAGATGATGTGACAGATTGAAAGGGGAAGAGGAAAGGGAAAGGCTGGGAAGCCTCATCCCCACCTTTAAGGGGTTGGGTGCCATTATCAACAAACCCCCAGAACATGCCACTGAAACTAGGATACAAGGTGGGAAAGAAAAACAACAGACCGTAAATAGCTCGAACAATTCCTAGTAGGTTAGCTACACTCTCTCCATAAATCAGTATCACCACCCCCAGCAAAACAGCAACTTTAAGCCGTACCCCCCAATGGTAAAAACTCCGTGCCAAGAACAACAGCGAGTAACAAAGCCAGCCTATGAACCAATTAGCTGCCCTCATGCAGAGGTACATTATGAGCTCAAACAGCATGGCTACTGAACGCTCTATCCCAATACAGAGCAATCACAACCAAAATACAAATCAGTACAAGTTTTTTCCACTTTCTCGAGTCCCGCAGTTGGGCGCCAGTAATATTTTGTCCGAGTTCAGGGCAAATATTTAGGAGGAAACCTCTGGGGGGGGCTTCTCTAGGAAGTGTTGGTTCCAATCACCCCTCCTGGATTTTTCCTGGCTTTTTGCAGGGAGAGACTTTGTTTCTTTTGCTGGGTATTTTTTCCTTTTTTCCTCTTCCTGGGACTGGCTGGCATCGCGTGGGCCCAGGACACCAGGGAACCCCCGGGGGGCCCCCCCTCGCCGACTTCTACAGCCGGGCCCGGCAATCGGCTCCCCCTACTGGAGAACTGAACCGGACTGAGACGGACTCTGAATCTACCATCTCTTCAGAGGAAGGAGAGGTTTCATTGTTTTCACATTATCCAAATTTGTTTTCTATGCTTGTTTTCTATTTGTTAAATAAATAGTTTTTTCCACTTTTCTCTAAGGAAATTCTTCCTGGACCTGTAGGGGGAGGGGCAATTGGAATCGGCTTTTCCTAGAGGAGACCCCCCAGAGGTTTCCTCCTAAATATTTGCCCTAAACCAGGACAGTCTCATAACAAGGCTGTTAGCCAGAAGGGAAAGCAAAATTGTTGGTTCTTATATGTGTAACTAAGCATGCCTGGACAGAAGGATGTGTTTGACATAAATTGAAACACTGGATGTGTCTCAGTGAAAGCTCCCCCCTAGGCTGTGGGAATGCCCCACTCGGTGCAGTTTGGGGAGCTGGAACAAACCCTGCGTGTCATGTGCAGAAGTTAGAGCAAAGAGGGAATTATTTGAGCATTTTAGGCTCAAATAAGTTTGTCTTGACAATGACAAGCCTGTTAGGAGCTCGAATTCTGCCTCCTGGAGACATTAAAGCAAATGAGATGTTTCCTGCTAAGTAGCCATCTTGGGAAGAATTATTTTATTATTTTGAAATAGTAAGCTTTTAAATACAGATTCAAGAGGGCTGAGTGGAGCTAATGCATCAGGAGCAGAGAATGCTGATTATTTATCATAACAAAAACACTGATATGAATGAGAGAATCATACACACGGAACTGGACAGCCTGTCTTGGTGGCTTGCTCCTCTGCTTTGGATTGCAGTTCCTCCTATCTTCACAGCCCATTTAACCAAATCCAAGTGCTTCCTTTCACTGCCTGCCATCCTAATCTACGTAACCAGCTCAGACAAGCATTTTTCATTGATCTAATACATATTAATGGGCAATAATACAGTTGTACTTTTGCCTACATTTTCTTGAAGTACAATTTTCCATCTAAAGAATTTTATTTGCATTGCTGTATGGTAACTGCATCCACAATAGTATCTTTAGTGATTATTCATTACAGGAATAATACAGCTGTGCCAAACACTATATTTTAGCAGCTTTTTTTTTATTATTAAAAATCCAATTATATTTGTCAACTAGTCGTATTGTTGTCATCACCTAAAGAAAATAATTTTCTGCTATTCAGAAAAGCAGTGAACAGGTAGAAATCAGGTATCTTTCAAGTATCTATGAAGACAGCAGATTTTAAGAATCATAGAATCATTGAGGTTGAAAAAGACCTCCAAGACATCGAGTCCAACCTTTGACTAAACACCTCCATTCTAAATAAACCACAGCACAAAGATGTACATCCAGTCATTTCTTGGACACCTCCAGAGCAGGTGCCTCCACCAGTTCCTGGGTCGTGTGTTCCAAGGCCTGGCCACCCTTTCAGTGAAGAAATTCTTCCTGATGTTCAACCTGAACCTGCCCTGGCACAGCTTGAGGCAGTTCTCTTGTCCTGTCACTTGTTGCCTGGGAGAATGGCCCGACCCTCACCTGGCCACAACCTCTTGTCGGGGAGTTGTAGAAACTGATAAGGTCTTCCCTGAGCCTCCTCTTCTCTGGAAACCTAGGTTAGATGACTGGAAAACTGTCTAATAGATACATAACACATCTACATTTGAGTTTCCATGTATTTACAGACCATGCAGGTATCTGTGATTGAACTCAGGTAGGACTGGGTATGAACAAGGGGCAGTGGCTGTTAATGGTCAAACATTGCTCATGCAATGTATGTGTGATAAGCAAATGTTGGATAATCTACTGTTTCCTTGGGAATTGATACTGTAATGGAGGCATGAGCAGGTAAAGAACACGGTGGAAGTAAATTTGGCTTCAATTCACACTGAGTGATCTTTTCTCTGGTCTCACCTTTCTCCTCATGCCCTGGACATTGCCCTCACTCTGTCACAGGGTACCCTTGGGAACACAGACTGCTCAGCATCCTTCAGTCAGTTTGCTGCCACAGTATGAAAAACCAGCCATACAAGGCCCCGTGTGGAACAAGATTGATGGGATAATAATGCGTGTCCATCTTTCTCACCAGAAAACTTCATCATCAATTATTGTGTCAGCTATAACTGTGTTGTCTCTTGAGGAGAGGCAGGAAGTGGCATTGTTCTAAGGAGGCAGGAGGCTCTGTCCTTTCCTACCATGATGCAATGGCTTTTTGAGGGGAAAAGAGGCATCTCTTGAAAGCTAAGCAGCAACTAAACTGGCAAACCATAATTAGCTGCAATGAAATAATTAGCAACATAAACACCTTCAGGCAATAAGCAATTCCATTTAATCCTACAGAGGTAATTTGACCTCACTTAATGTCAATTATACATAACTTTGTAGAGTCCTATTGATACTGTAGTGCCAAGACCTGTGGGATCTGCCAGAGTTTCTTTCCATCCTTACTGAGGAAACAGCAGTTCTACAGCTGCTTAGAAGATTAATTAACTTATCAAATAATTAAGTGGACAGCCTGTAATGAAGGTTCCCATCTGTCCTGGGTTGGCCATATGACCTGTTTGTATCCCCAATCGTCCTCTTGCTTATGCTGGATATTAAGCTCTACAGCTTTAAGTTAGGCCCAGAGAGACAGAGAGAGTGAAAGCAGAGGAAAAAACATGCGCCGTTTGTCTGCAGGAGTTACATCTTATCTCTTAGAAAAGGCCTTGAGGCTACATTCCAGCAGGACAGCGATATTTCATTCACTCTCTGGGTGTGCTCGAAAAAAGCACACAGCCAAGGGTTTCCTTGGATCTTTCTTGGCTTCTTTGCAGGGAGAGACTTTGTTTCTTTTGCTGTGCACTTTTTCCTCCTCCTGGGACTGGTTGGCATCGCGTGGGCCCAAGACACCAGGGAAATCCCCGTGGGCCCCCCCCCCCGACTTCTACAGCCGGGCCTGGCAATCGGCCCCCCCCCACTGGAGAACTGAACCGGACCCAGACGGACTCTGAATCTACCATCTCTTCAGAGGAAGGTGAGGTTTCATTGTTTTCATATTATCCAAATTTTTCTATGCTTGTGAATATTCTATTTGTTAAAGAAATAGTTTTTTTCACTTTTCTTTAAGGAAATTCTTCCCGGACCTGTTGGGGGAGGGGTGTTTGGAATTGGCTCTTCCTAGAGGAGACCCCCCCCAGAGGTTTCCTCCTAAATATTTGCCCTAAACCGGGACACCATCTCATAACTGACTTATCACTTTAGAAGCTTCCCAGATTTAGCTTCTTTACATGAAGGCTTCCACACAAGGAGAAAAATATTAAGATGAGCCTGAATTGAGGGGAGATTTTTTGTACATTTCACTTACCTGTCCAGGGTTTTTTTCCAATTTTGCCCTAGGTTCGTGAGGAATATCATAGAGATGCAATCAATATCACATATATCTCACTGAAACTTTTAGGGCTGGATGACCATTTTCATTTTGATGGTAGCAGATTAGCACTGGCAAAATGATAAGATCAGATTTTTAGAATGAGCTACTGCTGCAGTGAGTGTTAAAATTGTTTGGTCATCTGCTGGTCTAATGATCATGATTTTGGCAGCCCCAGTTTCAGCTTCTTCCTCTGTATTCAGTGATGAGCTAAGGGCCAAGTGAATTACCAGTTTTTATATACTCTACCTCATCTTTGTTTCCCTTTAAAGTATTTGCAATACTTAAATGACTTTTTTTGGGGATTTGTAACATTGAATCTCTGAAGTTTTACTGGTATTTTAGTTATCTGAGATGAAAGGCAGTAAATAAAAATATCATTCATTATTCACCTTTCCCCTGAACTTAGAACTTCATGTGAAAGTGTGACACACTGACACACTCTGAAGGCTGGCTATTCTGGTGAGATAAACTCATTTTCATTGATTTTCTTAGAAGAATATGTATTACTTACATGAATATGCTGACATTTTGTTGGAGCACATGTGAAAAAGCCTGCCAAAGACCTTCCCAAGAAAAGAGTTGTGCTAACCTGTTTAAAGAAAGCATCCAACAGAATATTATTATCCTAGGTGAACTGAAAAATGCATCAGTAAATAAATGTGAGACTGAATTTTGAGTCTGCATGTGTTCAGAGGGGACATTGGTCTGGGACAGTTTTATTCCAGCCTCTCGTTAACATGAATAGTTGTTTTGTTTCAGGCGAGAAACTCTCGACTATCAATAAAACATAGTTGGTGTACTCAGCCTCCTGTGGGGTACTTAATGATCCATAAAACTGTTTAAAGAGAAGCTGCCAACCTGATTTTGGCCCAACCTGTGACTTTAGTTTTGATGTATCTATATTATACACATACATATTTGCATTTATTGGATTCAATGTGGAAACTCCAAAGAGCATACGACTGCCTGCACAAACTTCATTTACTTCTTTTATGGAACTCGAATTATATGTCATACTTCATGACATGATCACAACTGTAGATTCCAAATCACCAGTGTCCTGTGATCCTTTGTGGGAGCAAAACTCCAGGGCATGAGCAGTGACACAGGCATGAGGAGCATAGTTAGGATCTTGCAGATAGCTGAGACCTTCCCACTAAATGATATGGTAGGCCAAATTAACTAGAGAGCATCCATTGGCCTTATCTTTGGCCCTGCTTCCCTTGGCTTTCAATGTTCTTCACTGAACACATGAGAATGGGATTTGGCAGTGGAGGTTTCTGCCTCCCTGATGCTTCCACCACCACTTCTTTGGCCTTGTGCATCTTATTTGAAATTGTTTGCTGTCATAGTCAACCTTTTTAAAGACTTGGAAGAACACTTTAGCCCTGATGAAGTGACTGCAACCAAGTGAAGCCTGAGCCTGGTGGCTCTTGCTCTCCTTATGTTTGTGTTTCCTGCCATGTATATTTGCTGGCAGAATCTTAAACCTGGCTAATTACTTTTTGTCATGTCTAGCCATCTTTAGCAAAGTAATTATTTCCTTACCTACTAGTGCTTATAATTTATATTTGTGTGCTCCCCCATTCATGCTGCAAAATCTTCAGGAAGATGTATCACACGGTACACAAAGATCAAAAAAAGAATGAAGACAAGCTTGGTGGAGTTCTGAAAGTGTATCATAACAATCAGCTATGATGTCCCAGCTTCTCCCATTACTGATAGATCCTTCCCCCAGTTTTGCATCACTTTCATCAGCGTGGGCTCCTTGCATCAGATTCTTCTCTATACCTCCCATTTTCCCCAGGATCAGAACTGTGGTAACCCAGGATCAGTCCTTTCCCCTTCAGCTGCCTTTCATTTGTTTCCTCTGCCCATGTGGAACATGAAAAATTTTGTAAGCTGTGTTAGAAAGCAAAATCCCCCTTCTAACTTGTCCTTCTAGACAAGAAGCACAAAGGAACCAGATGCCCAACATATGAATTTGGTAGATATTAATCTAAGACAGAACAGATGATCATCTGTGGAAAAAGAATCATCCTGTTGTTAAGAGAGCCTTCAGGAATATTAGCAGACTGCTATAGCTTATGTTAGTCTCTCAAAGCTCAGCTGCCTTTTCTATATTCTATATTCACCCCTCTCCTTCCCTCCTCATAGATAAAGCCATCATTCAATTCTCTTCATCTGCCTCTCCATTTCAGCAATTTTCCTTAACTGATGCTTCAAAGATACTCCTTTCCTCAGTTTAGTCCATAGGAAATGTAGCATTAATAGGCTAATATCTGTATATCCGGTTCTATATCAAGGGGATGGAAAATGGCTTATTTCCACCCGACCAAAAATAACCTGAAATCATTGCAATTCAATTCCTTGCTTGCTTTTAAGTCTGCTTGGAAAAATATGGCCCATGACAACTAGGAAGAGAACTCAACAAACTGATTTCCATGCAGGAGCTGATTAGAATCTGTGGAGATGTTTTTGTAAGTGGAATCCTGCTTTGGCCCTAGCACAGTTCCTGTCTCAAAATTCATCAAGCCCATTGTAGTAATTACATTAATCACCCAGAAACTCTGGCAGGATGTCACACATTATGAAGCCATAGCCTGCTATAAAGTAATTATTCAAATTTTCCCCCTCCAGAGGACTGCACACGGCCTTACCCAGGGAGATGTTCAGGTCAGAGCTGAGAACCTGTATAACCTGTTCCATGAATTCTGCAGTGGAACGACTGCATTTGAAGTTAAGGTGGTTACATCTTTAGACACTAAACTAAAAATAGCTGTGTATGTTGATGATACAACCTTCGAGTGCTGTGATGAATGAACACTTATTTATTTTGTGCTGAAAAGCTCTCCTTGTTTTCAAGTAGCTTTCCTAGTTGACAAAGGACAATGCACACATGTTTTCTTGAAAATATTTTGGGAAAACATTTCAGAAGGATAATGCACAGCCATGAGAATGTGTCTTTAACCTCCAAGTCCAATAAACAAGGCAGGAAGTCATCCTGGGAGAGGCATCTTGACTGTTTTTTAAAGAAATGGCTCTGAAAATAGCAGATGCTTCCTTCTTGCTCACCTGCCTTCTCATCCGTCGTGGGACTGGCTTTCACTTGTGAAATGCCAGATCAGAAACAAATGTTGCCACCTATTTATAAACACCTCCCCATCAAGCACCCCACATAATGCCTGTGGAAAACAGTGTGCCACGGGTGACTCTCCTCCTCTCACAACAGTTCATGGGCTTCACTGCAATTATTTCCAATGATAATTGTAAAGATAACACCATTTAAATTATCTAATGTTTTATTCAATATTTTGCTGAGTTTCAATTACATCCAATTATAATTCAGCTGCTTTCTATTTAAAACAGTTATTGTCTTTTATAACCTGTTTCAAGTCAAATAAATTGCCTTTATTCCTCCTTGGCTTCTTCCATGGGTATTCATTCTAGGTCTCCCTTTGGTTTTCCAGCTTCCTATTAACTTGTATGGCCCTTCATTAACCCCTTATGTGCCCTCCCACTCTACCTCACAATCAAGCCTCTGAGATGAAGCTGTCAGCACAGCCCCTGAGACAACCACAATCAATTAAACTCATTAAAAATCAATATGATTTAATTATTAGCAACAAGATACAATAAGTAGGTTGAATAGCACTGGAGTACTTGGAGCTAGGAGGGGCAAAGATGAGCCCCATCCTTGGCTTTGGGGCATTCCATGTTAGGAAATGAGGGTGTCACCATGAGCTGTGAGTTCTGACAGAAATAAGAGCACACAGCAAGTGAGGGGAGTTGTCCTGGGTTGACAGGAGTATTACTATAGCTCATCTTAAACAATGAATATTGTGTGGTGAGACTATTCTTTGTTTCATTGAATTTGTGGGCAAATAGTGCTTGAAAGGAAAGAGTCTCCCTAAGATACACTTGCAGTGATGTTAACTTAAATGTTATTTTCTTATTTCTTTGTAGCATAAAATATGTCCTGATAACAGGAACTGGTTATCCTGTGACTTTGAAGGAAAAAAAAAAAAAAGTTTGATCATAAAGCTATTTGAATCTGTGAAAAAAACTCACGTTGGATATGGGACAGGAAGAAACCCTTCATTTGCAAATTCTTGTCTCCTTGCCGTTCTTTGAAGGTGAGTTCCCAGTTCAATAGCTTTACATAACTGCAAGTTATTGAGAGATATTGAGGAATAAAAAAGTTTGTTTTGTGTAGATGTAGAACAGAGGCACTTTTTCCTTCATTTCACTCACTTTCTAGGTTTTTTTCTTGATGAAAACTTACCATATTTAAAATGAAGTGGGTTTTTTTAATGTAATTTTATTCCCCAAGAGGAAGAAGCCAAACTAATCTTTCAGTTAAAACCCATGTTTTTTAAAATATTTTTTTCCTTGTGGGACACTGCTAAAAATGAAAGCACGTGTTCTTCTGTTTGGATTTTTTTGCCACAATGTTTTCATTTAAGCAAGATACTTTTCCCATAACAAAAAAAAAAAAATACACATTAGACTAAAAACATTCACAAAGCTTAAAAAATTCCATTTGGGATTTTTCTCTGGAAATGGAAAATTAGAAAAAAAAAATCAAAATAGGTCAGGAAAAGATTTTCATTTAGCCAAAACAGTACTTTTAAATTCATTTTTTCTCAATCAAAACATTTCACTCAACTCTAATCGCTGGACTGAAGTCACCCTGCAGGATTCAAAAGGAGTTGATTTAGATGCTCCCATGGGTTCCCACAAATCAGAAAAGTAATCAGTCAATCATCTTCCTGCTCTCACAGTTTTCTGTTGTTGAATAATTCTCCAGATCATGCTTGCTGAAACTCCTTGTCTGGCTTATTTTTCTACCTAGCTAAGATGACTGCAGCATCCACGGCCCCAGTCCAGCAAAGCACTTTACACATATTCTTTAGTTAACGTAGTCTCCTTGATGTTAGTGAGGTATTCATGTACTTAAAGTTAAGCCCAAGCTTAAGTGATTTGTTGGATGGAGTCCTGAGCCCTGGAAGGGGAGGTGCTGAGAGCCTTTTTGTGGAAGCATCCTCAGCTTTAAAGCAGTGTGGCTTGGCAATGGACAAAAGTTGTATTGATTTGAGTAAATCAGTTTAGAAATTGATGAAGATCCGTTTAAGCATCTCCCATCTAAGACTCCTCTGTAAGTCGCCTTAAAGCTGATTTTATGAGATGTGCTCTCCAAGCAAGGTGGGAGCAGGGCTTGCTCTGACTGACCAAGCTCAGCTCATGAATGATTTGCTGAGCTCCTGTAGGCACCTGCAGTGAGAAGCTGCTTTTGCTGAGAAGTGTGAGATCTGTCCCTGGAAAGCCGTAAGTAATCACCTTGCTTAGAACAAGCAAACTCAACTTGCTGAGGTTTTATAAAAATTACATATTTATAGCCACTTTCAGCATCAAAGTGATCAACTGATTTACCAAAATATGGGTATTGATCTAATACCGATACCCAATTAGAGACGAACAAAGACTCTGTAACAGAGTTGTTAGAAAGTGTATGTTTATTTCAGCGCCGGGCTGCTGCATGGGATAGTTCCCTAATGCACAGAGCAAAGCACAAAACAATACAAGGTCTATTTATTTGTAACGGGTTTGAATATTCAAAATACAAACACACAATTATCACATTAATACCTCCCATTTCCCGCTCTGTATGACAATTAGCTGAATAGGTATTAAGCATGTGTGGTTTGGTCTTTAAATTGAGTCGGTGGTCGTATAATTTGAGGGGAGGGCGAGAATGATGAAGTAAAACTCGTCTTCCTCTTTTTGTCCGTTCTGCTTTTCTGGCTTTTGACAATACAAATTGTTTTTGAAACACATCCAGTTCTTCTATTCTTCTATTTGAATGGATCTTTTAGGTAGAACACTTAGCAATTTCTGTTTCTCAATATAAGTACAGTTGAGCAAATATAAAATTACAAGCAACCAGTTACCTATACTTTAAGGCTTACTCCCAGCTCAATTCTTTGGTTAAACATTAATTCTTTAATAAGCTCTAGCTGGGTTTCCTGACTGAATCTACTTTAGTTGGTTTCGGCTATACTAACTTTGCTTAAAATCCTAATTTTTAAAGTTACGTCTTTCACAACCTATTTTGTTCAAAGCTCCATTTCAGATGATACCCTGTAAATTACTGTAATGTATTCTGCTCTACTATTATTTGCATTAAAACCCCCTAGTTGGAGGGCAAAGAAGCTTCTTCCCACCTCCTTGCACTTTGGATCCCTCTGAAATGTAGCAGACAACATCGATCCTGTTATATAAATAACAGCTGTGCAATGCAGTGCAGTGATATACCTGTCCCTAGGCATTGTCAGAAAATCCCATGTTTTCCCTACAGAAGAGTAAAAAATATGTATTTCTTGAAAGTCACCAATCAATTGCTTTAGTCTTTTCCTGCAGACCTGACACAAAAAAATGTATTTGAAATGTCAATTCAAAATGCTTCAGAGGCAAGTTTTCCTGACTGGCAGAATAAGACTTGTTACCGACAGCGCTACAGGAAAAAAAATACCTGCTGAGAAACATCAGTCAGTGTCTTTGCCATGGTCTGGAAAGCAAAAAGATTGCGTAATTCAGTGCAGGTCCACCCTTGGGCCAAGCGTGTTACAGGCTTGGGCAATATCAGTAAAGTACATCTAAACCAGACCAAATTCTCACCTGTTGCACCTGGACTCTGCTTCAGCCACGGGATTTGGGTGGGTTTTGGTACAGGTGTAATAGGTTACCAAGTGCCCTCAGTTGATCCTAACTAAACCCATCATGTGAGGGAGTTCTGAGGTCTGTCAGCACAACAAGTGGCGGAGCATTTCATTGCTTGCATATCAGTCTTGCCTTTTAACACAGATAAACCATGAAATATCAATGCATTAAATCTCTAATTCATTGATTTCAGAATTAGTCTTACTACTTTATCTCAGTATCTGATCACAGGCACCCAGACACAAAGGACAGGGATAAGAAATCCATAAGCACAAGTGTGTGGTTAAAGAACAGCTATTCCAGATAACACACAAACATTAAAGCAAGGACAGACTGAAGTCAATATGCTCTAATATATTTTAATTGCTTCTTAATAAAAGGATAATTTTGAGACTTCCCAACTCAATCATCTTCTGCTTTTCCCATTCATTCTTCTACAAATCCTCTTCTGTTCAGGATAGAGTGGGGCAAGGTGCTGGCTGGACTCAGGATATGTTGATGTCCACTGACAGATGGATCCCAGAGTATTCCCATGCATCTGGCTTAGACTTATAGAGGTGTTGTGCTGACCCCTTCCATTCTCCTCTGCCATCCCTGCATCTCCACCTTCCTCGGAGGGGTGGGAAGCTGCATTCCAGCACTTCTCACCTTGCTCCAGTCTGACCCACCTCACAGCTCTGCCAGTGCATTCCTGTGCAAAATCCAGCATCTCCAGGGTAATCCATGTGGCTCCATCACCAAGCCTCACTCCTCTCCTGCATCCATCTTCCCAGCTAGGGTAGCCAAAATATTTTGGTCTGCTGCCTATAGGATCTGCTCACACACCAGCTCTGTCCTCAACAGCTCAATGCTGATCAGTTCCTCCCAAAATCTGCTTTCCTGCCAGTCCCCACTGGGAGCATCTCAGTATGCAGCCATTTATGGTTTATGTCAGCAATGTGGACAGAATCTGGGGCTGTTCACCTGAGGCAGGGCTACTGCTGGGCTGAAGTGATTAAAATATTAACTGCTGGAATAGCTGTCCATCCCGCTCATCTCCATCAGAAGCAATTAATATGGATTATATATATTTTGCAAGAAGAATATCTTTCCTTTCAAATCTTGGAGGAGCTCCAGGGAGGATTAAGTAGAAGACTGAATGAGCTAATTTGCATAAATTAGGTAAAATGGGAATAGCGATTTGCATTCAGAAAGGCTCTCTTTGACTCTTCATGATATATTGATGCCATCTGGAAAACCTAGCTATGAACCAGACATTTGTTGGAACGATTTTCCCTGGGCTGTTCCCACAAACTTTGCATGTATCTTCAGAAATATTCCCCTTTCTTCCTACTGCTTGCAGCAGGGTTAAAGATCTCTTTATATTATTGACCCTTTTTATTCAAGAGCAGACAATTCAGATAGCTTAAGAGGAAATGGATGGTGCATTGGAAATATTCTAATTGCTGTTCTTCACCGTAGGCTAATGTTCCCTCAGTGGCTGTGCTGAATCTCCATGTTAATATGGCAGCAGAGTAGGAGGGTAAGGAAATGGTCAGGCTGAAGTCTCATGTCATTTTTCTTTACTTAGATTACATCATTTCTTTGGAAACCATATTTTATGAGATTACTTTTTCCTCCCTTTGATATACAGCTCTTCTTTGCATTATACGAATTTCAGCCCCACTCGTTCCTTTATCAGAAAAGATGCTGCATTCCTGGAAGTATTCAAGGCCAGGTTGGATAGGGCCCTAAGCAACCTGGTGTAGTGGGAGGTGTCCCTGCTCATAATGGGGGGTTGGAATGAGATGATTTTTGAGGTCCCTTTCAACCCAAATTGTTCCCTGACATGTCCTTTATGCAGTGGATTTCTCACACAGCCACACGGAGCTTCTGTGCTCTGCCCAGCTTCATCTCGTTCCAGAGACAGTAAAGTCATAATGACAGTGAAGTTCTTCCTCCAGCAGAAAATATTAGCTGGCCACCACCTTCTCCCTCGGCTAGAGTTTAGTGGATCACCCCTTTTTTACAAAGGTAGGAACAGAGGCAGTTTGTCACAGGCATCCATAAATCTTCACAGCTCATAAATGCTCTTCAGGACAATGGACTTTCTGCTGCTCCTTGGAGCTGCTGAAGCCATCACTGAATCCCTCAATGGGTGGTGAAGCAGGTGGTCTGCAGGTTCTCCTCCCAGAGCTGCTGATGTTGCAGATGTTGCTGAGGCTCACAGGACTGAGCCTCAGCATCACTGTTTTGTACAGACAAAATCTTCTGGCTGGAGCAAGACCAGGCAAATGCAGCACAGCACAGGAATGACAGTTTATAGATAAAGACTTTACATGCCCCAAGGTTTTAGGGCAAAAAGACAAAGGGTCAGGGAAGTTCAAGATGCCAGAAATGAGAAGAAAACCTCTTTAGATGTAACTTTTTTAAAGTAGGATGATAAAGGAAACTGGCATCAGGTTTGAATGTGATTTATAGTATCCTTATGCAATGAGAATTGTCACTACCCCCCAAAGACAATTATTTCCACAGCTCTTCTCCAGACAAATGTGTCTGAGCTAACAGACAAACACGAACTGGGGCATGAGTCACTTGCTCCTGCAGTTGCCAAGTTCACAGACTGAAGTCTGTGACGAGTCGAGTCTGGATCAGCTGCCTGTAGCGGTGGTTCAAGCTCAGAGAATGACATATCCCCTGAAGAATTTCTGGGGGCCTAGAAAGTGAGGCCCCTCTGAAGGTAGAGTTAAGTTTGGCCTTGGAAAGGGAGTCGAACTCTCCCTGCCTCCCCCTCAGTTAACAATGGTATCTTGTGTCTCACTCTTTCCTCCCTTCCTCCTTCCTGGCTGCATCCTGACCTTCGACCCTTCTCCATGTCCTCCCCTGTACCGTTATGAGATAAGTTGTAACCCTCAGAATAAAAGTCTGAATGTTGGGCGATTCCGGGTCTTTTGCCCCTGAGCCCAAGCAGAGCGGACCCTCGTGTCTTGTGTCTGATTTGGGGCTCCGGGCAAAGGAACACTCTCTCAGCGGCTGTCCGGTTTTTAGGACAGCGGCCACCATCCCAGGGAAGCCCGGCTCCCGGTGAGGGGAAAAGAAGTCCCTAGCTGAAGCTGACTTCATGAAAAGGAAGCTCTCAGAACAAGCCGCCGAGCCGCCGGCCGTCCCTGTGGTCAGCTGTCCGGCCCTCGCCACCGGCCACAGCTGCCCATGCTTGAGAGGCTGGATTTGGAATATCTGAGATGAACAGCCTTGACTACAACTGTCAAAACTGGGGTGAAGGTAATAGCATCAGATTTATTCTAAATAAATACATTCCAAGTTAAAAGGTTGGATAAGGGTTTGGTGATTACGTAATAACTGTGTAAAACCCAAACTTGTATATCCTGCAATTAAATTCCAAGAGCTCTGCAAAGCTCTCTTAGAGCTGCAGAATTAGAGGTCATTTCTGTGTGACCTGGAGGCTAAGATGGTATAAAAAATATCTAAGAAGTTTCAAACTTGAAATCCCTGACTGCTTAACTCCTTTAGGCCATTCTGTTTTTCCTTTTGAGAACACCCACAACAGCAGTAATTTTTTATGCAGATTTGTATGTGTCATATAAACTTTTGAAAGTAAATGGCAAGCTGACAATTTTCAGATTAAATGTTTTTTCTCTTGGTGAATGTAGGTCAAAACAAGCTGTTTGCAGAAGAACTTGGTTTAAATGAATTTCCTCATTTGAAGAAACCTTAATTCTTTCAAATGGCAAAAACATCCTGTTTCCTCCTTTTCAGCAACTAAATGATTATTTTTTTTTTTATATCAGAAATCTCACCACCTTCTAAATGAAATATTTTCAAGGTATCTAAATGAACTGTGCATTGATCTGATCATCTGATCTGTACTCTTTTTCTTTAGATTATTGTTTCACAAACACTGATAAATCCAGAATAGAGAAAACTATGACAAAATCCTGCAAATTCCCAGAGAGAGAGAAATATTTCCTTTATTGATATAATAACAAATAGCAATCATAATGAATGTCATAATTACACTGGTCGTGAGGATAGTTATTGGCAATTTAAATCAAACTGCTCCCAGAAAAGAGGAGAAAGTGGGAAGGAGTGAGGTGGGTGGATGATGGCTTAAAGGATGGTTATTGATCAAGTTGTTCATGGTGGATTAACTCAGGAAGGGAGACCTGGATTTATTTTATCTGTGAAAAAATATTGAATATTTGCTTAATTTTATTGCATATGTACAGCATAACTCAATGATTACACACAATTTATACAAAAAGCCCCTACTAAAGCAATTAAATACTCATTATGTTAGTTTTCCTGGCTCAGGAGGAAGACTAGATATTTCCTTGTGCACTCCTTCAGCCCTGTCTTCTATGATTCCATACCCCATAGGCCAATCCCTCCAAAACTGGTCTTTGCTGGGCTGGGCTCAGAGCCACCTGGGCTCTGACAGGAATTTCCCTAAAGATCCATTTAGAGTCCAAAGAGCATTTGGGTAGGTGGTTAGGCCAGGCAAAACAGGAGGCTCTCCTATTCTCTCCCAGACTCCAGGACAAGTTATATGTAAGTGTTTTTCAACCTTTTCTGATTTGTTTTCCTCTAAAACCCACCTGCTTTCCCCATGTAAGCCCTGTCCAGCAAACCTAAGCCTACTGCGAAAAGCTTTACCCTTTTGCAAGATTTATGGCTTCCCACTGCAGAGCCATTAGAAACAGCCCCCAGGTCCCCAGGCATCCTCGGGGGTTGAAAACCACTGGTTTGCACCAGGGGACTCCCAAAGTAATCCTGCAGAAGGCTGGTGCCAAACCCTGAATGTGCTGAATCTAATGGAACAAGCATGAATCTAAGCTGGAGATAATGGAGGGGAGAAGTACTCACAGCTCTGAAACTGCCCACTCGGGTACCAGGAGCAGCACAGCTCTGCTTGACCTAATTTACTTTGTTCTCAGGCTGATCTTACAGCGCCAGGCTGCTGCTCAGCACCGGGGCACTGCCAGAGTTTCCAGTCCAAATCCACTTAGTGACCCAGGTACCTGCTGAGCTGCGGGTGCTGGATGTGGGGTGAAGAGGGCAGGGCAGGCACAGCGAGGCATTTCCTCCCATCCTGTCCCTGGGTAGGAGAGCTCAGCTCCCACCTGGTTGCAGATTCCTGTCAGGGATTAGTAAGGGGTGATAAGGTCTCCCCTGAGCCTCCTTTTCTCCAGAATAAACACCCGCAGCTTTCTCAGCTGCTCCTCATAGGACTGGTGCTCTCTCTGTGCTTTTCTGTGTGTTTTAGCACAGGAGGCTGCAGAACTCCCTGCCAAGAGAAATCATTGACTTCTTTGTCTGGGATAACACTGAAAGGTCCAAAGTGATTAAAGTTGACTTGTTTGCTTTCCCTCTCTGTAGTTACATGTGGGTATAGGATTCACCTGTATCTGCTGCACTTTTCCCCCTGGAGAAAACATTTTGGCAGTACTGAGAGGAGTCTAATCAGGTATTAAAAGCAAAGTGAATTGCACTTGCTGTAGGATTGGGGTAAATTAGGACAGCAATGATAGAGCCCCTCTCCTGTTTTAATCCGTTTTAATCTCATTGTTGAGTTAATAAGACCTATTGGTTTACTAAATCAATGTAGGGTGCAATTCATTATTACGCGTGCTGGTACACAGACTCAAACCCAAACTCTCTCTGCTACAGACTGGAACACTGATCCAATGGAAGTTGGCCCCAGGGAAAAATTACCTCTTGCCACTTGTCATAGAAAGACACTAGCTATAGTAAATTTTTGCTTGTGTGAATCAGAGGCTTTATTTGACTTCGCTGATGCTGAATGCACTTGAAATATTTTTACAAATTATTTAATCTACAAACAGAAAAGAAACCTCCTTTTGTTTGAGTTCATATTAGATTCATTTATGACCATTAAGCAAAACAGCTATGCCCTATAATGAAGAGGGATTACTAGGGAAACAAATATATTTGTTAGCTTTATTCTTCCCCCTGCATCTATTAGAACAAGCCTATGTTTCCAGCATGCATTTGATTTTCTTTATGGCAAGCTGCTGGAGTTGAGACATAAATTAAATAGATACATTTATACAAACTCTGAATTTCTGCTGCTTTTCTGTCTCAGATCATATAATTCTTGCCAACTGTTTTCATTTAGGAGGGTCAATCTATATACTACTGGAGAAACAGACTCCATTTTTTTCATGCTGTTCCTCCCAATAGCAATGAAGTTCTCTGAACTTAAAAAGTATCTCTCTTATATATAGCCTTGCAGATAACAGGTATTTGACAGAATCTTTTTACTTCTTTAAGAACCATTTTTAAAAATGTATTATTATTTTTAATTCTCATTAATTACTTGAAAGGGTTTGATTCAGAAAGTGCTGTTCTCTTGGGAGATGGTTCTCCTGATCGATAGAAAGCATCCAATTTGTCACACCCCATTGTGGCAGTGGCGCGGCCCCCCCCCCCCCCCCCCTTCCTGCATAACAGAGGTAATGGAACACCAGAGATAACCCTGGAGTCGGAGGACTCAGCAGGATTCTCTCGGGCACCAGGAGGCTCAGGCCATAAAGGTAAACATCTGGAAAAACAAGTGTAGGAAGAGATAAAGAAAATTTGATGACTCCAGAGACACCGTTTTATGCTATAAAAGATACACGAGTTATCCCTGAAGTAGAAGCCTCAACAATCACCCCCAAAGGTGTGAGAGACTTCTCCCTGAGATTTGGATACAGTCTCATGGTTACTTCTCCAGAGATTGAGGGAAAGGATATCGATGTGTGCTGCACCAACAATTGGATGGTAAGATACATTGAATCCTAAGCTTATACTTTTCTTTCGCTAGCTGTAATTTATATGGTACCTTATTGTACACTTGTCCTGGGTTGGCCATATGACCTGTTTGTATCCCCAGTCGTCCTCTTGCTTATGCTGGACATTAAGTTCTGCAGCTTTAAGTTGGTCCCAGAAAGACAGAGAAAGTAAAGGTGGAGAAAAAAAAACACTCGCCGTCTGTCTGCAGGATACTTTTACTCCTACGAACCAAGGCCGAGAGAGAGTGGAGAGGCTACATTCCAGCGGACAGCGTTATCTCTTTTTTTTTTTCTTTTTTTTTTTTCTGTTTTTTCCTCTCTCTGGTGTGGGTGCTGGAAGAGCTCACAGCGGAGGGTTTCCTCGGATTTTTCCCGGCTTTTTGCAGGGAGAGACTTTGTTTCTTTTGCTGGGTATTTTTTCCTTTTTTCCTCTTCCTGGGACTGGCTGGCATTGCGTGGGCCCAGGACACCAGGGAACCCCCGGGGGGCCCCCCCTCGCCGACTTCTACAGCCAGGCCCGGCAATCGGCTCCCCCTACTGGAGAACTGAACCGGACTGAGACGGACTCTGAATCTACCATCTCTTCAGAGGAAGGAGAGGTTTCATTGTTTTCATATTATCCAAATTTTTCCTATACTTGTGAATATTCTATTTGTTAAATGAATAGTTTTTTCCACTTTTCTCTAAGGAAATTCTTCCCGGACCTGTAGGGGGAGGGGTGATTGGAATCGACTCTTCCTAGAGGAGACCCCCCCAGAGGTTTCCTCCTAAATATTTGCCCTAAACCAGGACAGCACTGTATGTAATCTACTGGTAGTTATACTTTTTGGTTTTATTTCTATGTAGTATTAGTCTTGTTTTTAAGTCTTACAGGCAGTAGTTTTCCCGTCCATTAATAAATAATCTGTTATATAATAGACAGAATCAGTCATTATTAAAAGAACTTGCGAGCAGGAGGAGGATTTTTTATTTGTGAGTCATCTCAATAAGGTTACTACCTCTGCCGAGAACCGGGCAGAAGCAAGGGCTTGTTTAGCTCCCCCACCCATTCGTGACACCCATGTAAAAAAAGAAAATCTGGATAAAATATCAGTTCTATATACAGCCTGAAGTTCTTGCAAATTAGAATATATCCCAGAGTAACAAAATCAGGACTCCCAAGGACTTTGTGACAGCTGTGAAGGACTCCAAGCTCTGACATGATCAAGCCAGAGTGACTTAACAAGTTACCAAACATCAGAAGAGCGGAGGTAGCAGTCTGGGCACACATTCTTGGCTGGTGACAAAGATATAATAATGCAATTTAACTTCGCTGACAGTGAAACAAAGTGAAGCTATATCATATTATTTTGCATTAGCTCCAGGCAAAGACCATATGCACAGACAGGTACCTTCGCTCTGCTGATGTGCAAGAACATATTAAACCTCTATGACCCGGTGTTTTATCCAAAACCTCCAATTTTCTTGCTTCAAATATCTTAAGCTTTCACTACATCATCCAGAAGGGATTCTCAAGCCCAGGTTTTTCAGTGGAAGGCAGTAGTGGCTCAGCACCTGAGCCTGTCTCTCAACACCAGTCCTGTGCAGATTAATGGAATACAAACAGATTGCCCTGAGCTAAGGGGAGATCTGCAGCCTCCATTCCACCAGCACAAGGAGACAATGTGCCACAGGACAGACTCATGTTCAAGCTGAGGTCAAGTGTCTAAATCTTAATCCAGACACAGGACAACTGAAACATGATCCTCTTACAGAAAGAGGCTTCAGCTGCACAATGGCCTTTGCCCTGCACTTGTTTGGGGTGTCCTTCCCAGCAAA
This sequence comes from Petroica traversi, assembly GCA_025920805.1. Lineage (NCBI taxonomy): Eukaryota > Metazoa > Chordata > Aves > Passeriformes > Petroicidae > Petroica > Petroica traversi. The sequence continues at coordinate 316,170 of JAHLSL010000028.1, read as the reverse complement.
AGGCACTCTGGAGGCTTCCAAAGTACACCCAGGAAACTTAGGGAACTTACTTTGAAACAACAGTATTTGGTTTGGGGATGAAAAAAGAGAGAGCATGAGAGTTTGACAATGGAAAATCAATCACAAATGAGTTCGTTAGGGCAGTGAAATTCTCAGCTGAGAGGGATGAGCACCTCTGAGCTCCATTTGTGCATTGCTACAGTTTCATGGAATCAGAATGATTTGGTTGGGAAGGGTCCCTTAAACATCATCTTGTTCTAATGCCTCTTCCATGGGCAGGGACACCTTCCACTAGACTTTGAGTGGATTACTCTGTGTTGGTGGCTGTTGCCCTAATTTTCTCCAAAAATTTGTGTTGGATATCAGAGGCTGGAGTCTTCCTGTGGACAGGCCAGGATGTCTGTCTACAATCCCTTTACAGAAATTGTTATGTAGAGTGGATATATAGGGGGATTAGTGTCACCCTGGAGGGCTAAGCCAGGTCAGAAGAGAACCTGAGCATTGGCTGAGTACAGGAAGTGACAAGGAAGGCTTTATGTATTGTATACCTAGAAAGCCGCCTATTTCAGTGGCTCTGCACAAAAGCAGGATAGTGGGAGAAAATAAGTAGGTAATGAGGACAGGGACAGAGCTCTCATCTGTAAGAAATGGAATACAGATAACTTCCTTCATCTACTTGCTGAATAGGCCTGACTTGGAGCTTTGAGGTCCTAGGGATGGATTAAATACAGAAGAATTAAAACAAATCAGGGCCAGCAAATTCCTCCTTCATCATCCAGTTCAGCAACAGCTGTGGAGGGCAGTTATGTTTCTGGGATGCATCACTCCTTCCTCCCCAGACACCTGCACCCTGGGGTAGGCTGGAGAGGAGGCTTTTCCCAGCCTCTGTCCCTCTTGCTGCCTTTTAGTTTCCTGCTTGGATCATAGGTTTCAAATCACCAGTCTACCCTGGCTCTTTTACAGCAAGTGACCCGTCAAGAACTGCATCAGTGAAAAAGATCCAGCTACAAATCACTGTCAGACTGCAGAGATGTCTTTTCTACAGTGGAGCTGGAATAGATATGTATATACACGGCCCACCAAAAAAATCTGTTCCTCCAGTTCTTGACCCAGGGTTATATCTGTGCACAGGAGAGAAGAGCAAGAGGGGAGTGGGGAGCAGGAGACAGAGAGAAAAAATTAGGACATTAGTACCCATGCTCAGTGGTACAGATATAAATTCAGATCTGAGAGAAGTGATTGTCAGGATCTAGGGGAGCATGAAAGTGGGATTCTGCTGAGATGCCCCTGATTTTACACACTCAGGTGAAATAATAGTAAAAAATCCTCCACAGAAAGCTCTGACCATTCTGGTGTCTCTCTGCTATCCCAATTGAAACCCCTTTCCTTGTGCACTTGTGTGTGAACATGCCCATCTACCTCAAGATGAGATTCATCTGGAAATGCATCCCTGAGTGGCTCCTGCAGCACAGCCTCAGCTGGCAGCTGTGGCTCACACCATGTGGGTAACGCTCTCTCATTCCCAGCACAATGCAGATCCAGCAGGGAAGAGGCACAAACTCCGTTTTGTGTCAGGGCCAGGAAAAAAAAAATCTTCATGCATAGAGCTCGTGGGCAGACAACTCAAATCGCTGGCACAGAACTAAACTCTGGAGGATTGTTCTTCTTAACCTACTTGCATTTTATTTCACTCATCTCTTCTTTGCGCCTCTACCACTTGAAGCGCTAAGTTACAAATCTTTCTAGTAGAAGAATCTCTGCTCCCTCAAATGGCCTCCCTGGGCTTCAGAATGCCATTAATTAGCATCTTTTAAATGGTTGGGTAATATTTGTTGCTCCTTTCTGAAACTGTTTCCCCAAGCCCTAATTTTAATAAAGCTGGTTCTCGTGAACATTTGAATATGAAAGCCTTTGGTTATGAAAAGAAGAAAGAGGCATTTTAAAAGACAGCTGGGCAAAGATTACTGAAATGGCTGATGTAATTTTGAGTGTCTGTGTGTATGTGTGAATGTGCAGCACCTCTGAGATAAGAGTTGTCTTAGAGGCATTTCTGTGCCAGCGTGCACGAGGTCAGAGGAACTGTCATTTGGGAGGTGGCAGTGTCTGTCAGGCCAGTTTTTTGTTATGTTGATGCATCTTGTCGTCTCTGGACAGGGCATAGACACTCTGATTCATATCTCACAGGTTAGTGGATCAGACAGCAGTGATTTCTGTCTTATCACAAATCTGAGGTTCAGTGATCAGTGAGGTGTAAGTATTTCTTCAGATACTTCAGCCTGCCTGGGAAAGATTTACCACGGTTTCTTGCTGAAAGGCTTTATACACTGTCAAACTTCTCCTGAGTCAGAGGGCTGCCTATCAATGGGCTGTTATTTGCTCAGAAAGCAGTTGTGTTTTCCCACTAGATGCAGTGGCACGGCCATGATTTGTAGCTGCTGTAAAGCGATGATAATCTCTTATTCACAACCCACCAGAGGTGTGGTCACAGGGTTTTGCTGAGCTGTACCTACTGCCCAAGCTAATACACTACCTGAAAAGTAGGCTGGACAATTTGTTCTTCTTTTAATTCACCTGATCTCACTGTCCTCTTTGCTGTGGCCATTGCTGACCCTGAAACATCCTGAGGAAGCCTTGGGGAGCTGATCGCAGCCACTGGATCAGTCACACACCAGCACTGCTCCTCACCTCTGCTGGAGCTCAGCCTCACACTGAAAACCCCAAGTGGAAGAGCTGACACTATTTTCAATAGTTTCATTCCCTTTATTTGTTTCAGTGACAGATTCGAGCAACAGTCTCCATTCTTAAGCCATTTTCTTCTTAACAAAGAGGCTTTTCAGGAATGCTGAAGAACTCTCTGTCTCTCGTGTGAGAGCAATGCTCTCTGTGGCAATGTCTGTGCTGCACTGAGTCCTTGTTCCTTCTGCCAAATCATGCCCTCCATCCACTTGACCTTAAGGAGATGTTCCTTAGCTGACCCGACTCATGGAACAGCCACAGGAGGTCAGCACTGTACGCTGGCTTGCAGACGGAAAGCCTGCATGCTGTATTTGGAGGCCAGAATGTTGAATTTGGAAGAAATGCAGCAAAAAAGATAATGCAAGAGAGTCTCCAGGATTCTATGTGACACCTATGGTCATGGAGATGGCTCCTCATTCCAATGCAATTTCCCTCTAAGACAGTGGGAATGTGTACAGTGCAGCGGATCTACCTGCAGAGATCTGACTGCAAAATTTATATTCATGCTCTACATTGCCACAGACCCAAAATTAGTAAATAATCCTGCAATTTGACTCCTCCCTGCTTCTTTGGATCATCTCGGTAGTAGGTCAGGGCTTCTTTCCCAAGGATACCTCAGCAGTTCCAAAGGCTGGGTGCAAATGGAGACTGGGGGAAGCAGAGGTGAATTTACAATTGCTGCCAGTGATCCTAAATGCAGTCAAAGGGTTTGGAGCTTCCAGTGAGAAGCTGAAATGGAAAGGGTAATGTAATAAATACGTAGTATAATATTGGCTTTTCGCAAGTGTCAGAATGAATATCATGTATATAATGTTAATCCTTACAGAAGTAGCTTTTGTTATAAAAAAATAATGATTACCAAATGCTTCTTTTCTTTGTTCTAACTTACACATAGTTGAAAAATAACTGTGTTAAAATGTTCCTAGGGTACAATTAGCCACCTGCTTAGTTAGATAACCACGAATGTGACAAGCACTGACCACAGGACATCCCTATCAACAACAAACATCTGTTGGAAGCGGATGGACAAAGGAAGATACTGAACTCTCCAAAAGAACTACGCATGCTCTAAAAAGGTGAACCCAAGGAGGAGCCATGCTACCGAGTTCCTGGAACATGTAAAATAGTTTGGGGGAAAGTTTGAATATGCATAATCTTCTATGAATATGCAACAGGCTGATGCAACAAGAAATGTATATAAATAAAGTCTCTGACCACACAAAACGTGCTCTTGGCTCAGTGCCAAGGGTACCCAGTGTCCTGGGCATTGTGACCTTTTGCTCTATTTTGTCTGTTAAAAACGAGGTCCTTTTCTGTTAAAGTTAAAAGGCTTTTAATAAAAAATCAACAAGAAAAGACAAAGACAAAGACAAGGAATTACGGCGTCCCGGGATGCCGGGTGTACTGGCACAGAGCCAGAGCACACCTCTCCTAGAGAGAGACTTTCTTTAAATACTTTTTTTACTTTTACAACTTGTTTTATAATTCAAATGAAGTTCTTTTGAAGAATTCAGTTAGTCCTTTATCAATCCCCGGCAGAGGAGTCTCTTATCCAGGAATATCTTGACAGAAGTAGAAGTTTGCATAGTTGTTTGTCAATTTGGCAGAGGAGTCTCTTATCTAGGAATATCTTGATAGGAGTAAATCGCCTTGCTTGAGGGGTGGTTTGTGAGTGATATTTCACATAGCAATGTTAGTTATTTCTCAACTATTAAGCAAATCTAGAAAGGCTACATTTCTACACAAACACTGCTTCTACAAGGATCAATATTATATACATAGCATTCATTATTTGCAAAAAACCAACACTATAATATGTATTTATAACAAACCCCCCTTTTCCTTTTTATAATTCATTTGGTTTGAGCAATAATTCTTTTTTTCTTTGCTCATTTCTTTCATAGATCAGTTTCGTTTCTTCAAAGGGGTCTTCTATAACATTTTGTTTCTTTAACACCATTTTTTTTTTTTGTCCCAGATGTAGTCAGTTTTGGGTCCATAGGTGTTACTAATTGTATATTTTGGATTACACTGGTGATTAGTTGAATAAAAAAAAGGAATTAAGTAAGGAAGAAATATTAACCTAGTTGTAGTGTATAAAAGGAAGCAGTTTAATTTCTTCCATCATTTTATTCTTTTTTTACCAAATTCTGGACTTTAAGGACAAATGTGAAATAAACTTATTGTCCTGGGTTGGCCATATGACCTGTTTGTATCCCCAATCGTCCTCTTGCTTATGCTGGACATTAAGTTCTGCAGCTTTAAGTTGGTCCAAGGAAGACAGTGCGAGTGAAGGTGGAGGAAAAAAAAAAAACACTCGCCGTTTGTCTGCAGGATACTACGAACCAAGGCCGAGAGAGTGGAGAGGCTGCATTCCAGCAGACAGCGTTATCTCTTTTCTTTTTTTTACTCACTCTGGTGTGGGGGTGCTGGACGAGCACACAGCGGAGGGTTTTTCCTCGGATTTTTCCCGGCTTTTTGCAGGGAGAGACTTTGTTTCTTTTGCTGGATATTTTTTCCTTTTTTCCTCTTCCTGGGACTGGTTGGCATCGCGTGGGCCCAGGACACCAGGGAACCCCCGGGGGGCCCCCCCCTCCTCGCCGACTCCTACAGCCGGGCCCGGCAATCGGCTCCCCCACTGGAGAACTGAACCGGACTCAGACGGACTCTGAATCTACCATCTCTTCAGAGGAAGGAGAGGTTTCATTGTTTTCATATTATCCAATTTTTCCCTATACTTGTAAATATTCTATTTGTTAAATAAATAGTTTTTTCCACTTTTCTCTAAGGAAATTTTTCCCAGACCGGTAGGGGGAGGGGCGATTGGAATCGGCTCTTCCTAGAGGAGACCCCCCAGAGGTTTCCTCCTAAATATTTGCCCTAAACCAGGACACTTATTTTTCCCCTTTTGGATATTTACTTATGAACTTATTACTACTGTTTCTTAAGTTCTCCGTGATCTAATATTTTTTCTCAAGATGTACACAGGTATGTAATTTGGATGAGTTAAAGTAGTGACTGTTGATATGGGTGTGAGAAATAAAAAAAGGAACCTCAGTGTCTTTCTATGTAAAGTTTGTGGTAGTATGGATGACATAATTGGGCTGGTGTCTCAAAAGGGAGAAGAATTAGTGACAGAAAAAGGAACAACAGAGGTCCAGTATGGCTTATACCCTCACCTCCCATGCCTATGGGGTGGCAACCCACAGAAGGTGTATCTGATTTTCTTGGTGGCGAGTACAGCGGCCAATCTGGTCTTGCCCTCTATTTCCTGGTCACTTCCTTTTGTTAATTTCTAAGTAAATTGTTTTTTTTTATCCTTTAGTTTTAATTTCCCACCGTTCCTCTGATATCTCACACTCAACAGACCTGTAATTTGGCACTTGACACTTCTTACAATGAGCGTGTTATTCTTGTTAGTTGTAATAATAATTTTTCCTATAATTTAAACATTTACAATTTAAACACTTACAAGTTACAGGTTAAGGTCAAAGTATGAGGGCCTTCTGGCTAAAACAGTCCAAATCTTCTTGTCTGAAGTGAAAGTATCCTTCTCCAAGGAGGGTATTGAAGGTTTCTCAGAGTTTGTCTAGGTAGTACGTGAGACCACTGGTATAAGTTTTGGCTTTACTTTTCAATTAGATGTGATTTGTTATTCGTTTATCCCCGCTTGAGAGTTAGTTTAGTATCACCTGGTTTGGAGATTATGATTCATTCTTTAGGTCCTTCCACTGGACCTTTGATTCTGCTGGTGTGGATCCATCCTCTTTCTTCGGTTTCGATCGCAGTCTCAGTTGTCAGAAGTACCTGAAAGGGACTTTTTGCCCTTGTCACTTTTACGGTGTTATTACTGATATTACAACCCTTTAGAATATTTACAATACGTGTTCTCTTTGCTCTAGTGTTCACGATAAATTCTAATACCTCTTCTTAAGGCCTATTTTCAAGGTTATCATGGGCTCTAGGTGGTACTTATCCCCCAGGAGATGGAGCCCATGACCCCCCATTCTTCTTTGGGGTGTATCTCCTTGAATATCTCTAGGTTCTTTTTTAGATGTGGACACTCTCTTTTATAGTGTCCTTTTTCTCCGCAGTAGATGTAGACATTTTTTTGTTTGTTTCTGAGGTTTTAACTGTGTAGAGGTTTTGTTTCTTCCCCCCCCTTTGCCCCTAAAACTTGAATATTTGGGGGTGGTATCTGGAGGCTTTAAATTCTGCTGGAAATTGTTTTCTCTCATAGTGGCTATCATGATTTTTGTATCTCAATGTATCCTTTTCTGTTCTTTGGCTTGTTCTGCCTCTGGGGCTTTTGATATTTTAAAAATTTTTGCTTCCAGAGTTTCTGTGCCCCCTGTCCAGCAGGAGGCGTATTCTTTTTCTTCTGTATCTGGTCGCTTTTTGGAATTTACAAAAATATTTAAGGCCTGGCAAATTTAAACTTCAGAAGGTCCATATCTCGGCCAATTGATACGATCATATCTTATTTCCCTTTTTGTTCATTCTGTCATACAATACTGAATCATTTTCATTTTATTTTTCCCTTTTGTACTAGGGTCTGTATCCCAGTTAGCTAATTTAATTCCTAGGGGGCTGTCTTGGGGTATTTCTGGGAGTACTTGCTGTGTTCCTTGTCTGCCCAAAGAAATACTCCCACAAGCACGAGAAGTTGTAGGCTTCCCTCTGTCCCCTCCTGGAGCAGCCCCCCTTAGCACATGTTTGGTTCAGGTCTCTTTGATCCCAGTGTAGCTGTAACTCCCTGGCACCTCGCCTGCCCTGCTGCCCCAGCCCGGTATGAGCACTGCCCTTCCTGCTCCCTGCTCATCCTGGTGCTGGGATCCATCACCCCAAAAGCCACACACCCCCTACACACACCCCACACACCCCCAGACCTGCTGTATCCTCGGAACGCCCGGCCTGCCCCGCCATGGCCGCCTCCTGCTACCCCCGGCCTCGGCCTTGCAAAAACGGGACACAGCCCAGGGCTCGGTCGGGCCTGGAAAAAATAAACCCAACCTCGGCAGAAGGCACCCTGGGGAGGGGCTCACTAGTATCAATTAACACATCTCGTATCAATTAATACATCTCGAGGTCAACACAGGCTCCACCTGAGCTCTCACAGCAAGTTTGCCCTTTACACATTCCTGTGCCTTTTGTTAAAATATTAAAAAGAAGATTCTGTCCCATTTTCCCAGGATTTTATCTCTTTGTCCCTGGCTTGGGGGGGGGGGGGGGGG
>JAHLSL010000028.1:278479-306806 GCA_025920805.1 Petroica traversi | reverse complement strand
ATAGTCATTGGCAGAGGAGTCTCTTATCCAGGAGTAGAAGTTTGTATAGTCATTGGCAGAGGAGTCTCTTATCCAGGAGTAGAAGTTTGTATAGTCATTGGCAGAGGAGTCTCTTATCCAGGAACACCTTGTCAGGAGCAAATCGCCCTGCCTAAGGGGGACTTGTGAGTGATATTTAACATAACTCTTAAGTAAAACTAGAATGGCTACATTTCTACACAAACACTGCATCTACAAGGATCAATATTGTATACATAGTATTCATTATTTGTGAAAAACCAACACTATAATATGCATTTATAACACAGCTTTCCTCAAGAGATGCCTTCAACTGTGTTTATCACCATCTTTTTCAAACGTCCAAGATCCTTTTAGGACTGGCTCCAGGTTTCTCAGCAGCTCGGGCAGGACTGAGCAGTGCCATTCCACAGACGGGACACAGGGACATCAGAAGGAGCACAGAGGAGAAAGTATGATCAGAAATGATGCCCAGAGCAGGGCTCTGGATCTCTCTCAGCATGGGCGATGCAGCCATACAAACTTCCTGGAGTTGTGCAGTTGAAAAAACAAACCAAAGGCACTTTGCTTCCTGAAAAACACTGTGTCAACACCCAGTGTCATCTCTGAAGGCACTGCCACCAGGACACAGTTATTAAATGCAGATACATCTGTACCACTGGCCTGCTCTGCATCTGTTTAGGAATCACTTCATGTCTGCCTTCTTACCCCCTTGTGGTTTTGTCCAACTTAGCTCTTCCTGAGGGCAAGAACTCCATGTGGCTCTTTAGTGTCTAACACAACCTTGGTTGGCGCTTTCAGGCAGGAATGTGTTACAGATAATAAACCTGAGTGCTTGGATGATGAAAATAGCCTGGGGTTTTCATTCAACACTACACTCAACATGAGCATATAGGAGATCAGATCTTGCATTACCTTAATCTTTGCAATGGGTTTTGTGGCACCAGGAACTCCAGGAAAGCCATAAAACCAAGCCATGAAGCACTGCTGCCTGCATCCACCCGATCCTGACTTGGATGTTAAACCACATGGAAACTGCACACTCACTATACATACATTCGGGAGGCAAAACAGGAAAAAAAATATTTCAAGGAAATGGTAAATGGGAAAAAGGTTTGTGAATTTTTTAATAATGTGTGCTCTGATTAAAGGGTTTGCTGGGGATCTTCTTTAAAGTCCTGCAGCAAATAAAGTGCTCTGAAATAAAAGCTGTTTGGTCCTTTCAAGCTAACAGCCCTTTGTTCGCAGCTCATTACTGGAACAATTTTTAAATAATGACTTAATTATTTTTTTTTATTCCTTGAAAGATGCTTTTTTTGCAGTCAGAGTCTGGTTCTTTGTTTTCCCGGTCTGCACTCTGATTCATTACTGCTACTTGCATCCAACTTGTAGAGGTTTATTTGTTCAGCTAGAAATGGAACATTAACATTTTAAGAGAATGATGCATAGCTTTTAGAGATAATATTCTCTCTGTCCTATTCTGCTGATGCTCTCTTAGAAAGTGTAGAAAGCCACATTCTCTCGCTCCAAAATGATGAGTTTATTATTAACAGTCATCACTTGGGATATGATTTTCTATTTTTTTGTCCCCCACCTTTTTCTAATAAAAACACTTATATTTTTCTGCATGCACTTGCTGGGCTGAAAAGTTAAGACTGGTAGTTCTGTTCAGGATCAAGGAAAAGGCAGGCAGGACAAGAACTTTTATCACCCCACTCATGGAGCCTTCCTAAAGGCAAGTCAGGGTCCCCCTGCCTCTCCTGCCTGTGCACTTGTCCATGGCTGGGGCAGTCACCTCTGGCTGGGTCTGATCTACCACATCTGAGTGTCATCAGTCACTGCAACTCTGGGACACCTGAGTAAGAGTTAAGCCCAAAATCGCTCTCAGATACTGCCCCGGGGAGGGAAGAATAATTCCTGCATTATGTGCAAAATGCTGCAATGAAAGGGTGTTAAGGCTGTAAAATCAGGTACTTGTAAATTAAGCCACACCATAGTTACAATTTCCTACACTGCCTGGAAGTATAAGCACTGTGACATTCCTGCTTTTCCTTCTCTGTTTGCAGCTTGGATTGAAGAGGGTTGGTGAAATATAGGGAAAACCTTATATTTCTGATAAGGAGGATCTCCTGACCAGCATATTACATTCCTGTACCTGTTTGCAGATGAAAGGAATAAGGAATTTGTCTTCACAAACAAACTGCGGGTCTTGCCAGTAGATAAAATCAGCAGTAAGAGATAAAAGAAACAATGGGGAGGATTCCACTGATTGATGAATGGAATGAGGGAAATTTGCATTTACAAACAAACCAAAGGTCTGCAGATACATAAAATGGAATATTGAAAGATGAGAGGAACAATGAGAAGATCTATAAATTCCATAAGGAATTCCACTGAGTGACACAAGGGAAGGACAAGGGGGGGGGGGGGGGATTATACCTTAGAGGGGGGTCTCAGGTATTAGGCATTTTCAGAAAGTCTGTGCCTCTCGAATACCTCAGCCAATGGGGAAATAGAGAGGGACATGCGCCCGGGAAACTTGGATAAAAAGGAGGCTGTGTCCTCCAAAAATCTGAGAGACACCAGGGGGAATGCCCCATGGCCTCTCCCTTTATTTGAATAAAGTGACAGGACTCCTCTGTCTCCTTTTTGGACATAAACCTCTGGTGTTTGTGGATTCATTTTCCTCACACAGAGTATGTGGATATAGAATTTTTCCATAAAATTCTTGCCTGAATTTATTAAAATCAGTAAAACAAATAATTTCTACCTCTTCAGGCTCTAGTAAATGACTGGATGATGTGTGAAACAAAATTTCAAAAATAAATAAATAAATAAATAAATAACACAACTCAAAATTACAAAGGCAAACTCATCTGGCATGAAATGAGGCACCTAAACAGTTTTTCATAAAACAATACTTTATGAGGCTATTGCTCTACCTACTTGTGCCTTTTTAGCTTCAATATTTACCAAAATCAAGTGTTTCTATATCCTCTCACAGGAACACATTTCCATTTTGCTCATCCCAGACAGCCCTCAAACCTGGGAAATCTGCTAGCAGTAGCAAAAACTCATCTCCTGCTCATACCTGTGCTGTAGTTGTGCTACCCCAGGGCAAAGCTGTGTGGTCCAAAGGTGTTCACTTCCGTCTTCCAGGCACTGCCTTTCCCTCCTCCAGCTTCCCAATCTTGAACACACGGTTACATCTGTTGGGGTTTGTTTTTGCAGCATCTTGGACTATCTGATGCCAGGAATTGCAAGAGGGGAGGCAGGGGGCTGTGGCTGAATAGTCAGAGCTGGTAAAACATTGGTGTTTCCAATTAACCTGTGAGACTTGAACCTGTGAGTGGGGTTGAGAGACATCAGCTCCACTCCCTGAGCTGCCAGCATGATCCTGCACGTTCTTGGATAAACCACACATACAGGCATATATTGGCTATTCTGTGACTGCACTTCACATCCTGCAGTCACAGCTGATCATATTTTTAAACAAAATGATATAAGGGCCGTGATCTAGATTTGAGAATCATCTGGAGTAGGAGGAGGAGCAGGGCATCATTTGTGTGAGCAAATGTGGTATTTAAATATGTGTTCATTCCGAGAGGTTCAACAGCAAACTAAATTGCCTGCACCAGCTACCTGGCAACAAAGGGACACTGGAGCTTCACTGAGACCAGATTTGTCAGACTGGACAGATTCAGGCAGAGTAACAGGAATAAAAATGTGATTCTCATGAATTCCCTGGTTTTTATCAGCTTGTGTCATGCACGGTCCTGGTATCAAGTGAATCTACATTTGTATTTATTATCATCTATTTGGGTGACCAAGACTAGAAGTTAATAATAACAGCAACAGGAATAGCACAGCTTTCTGCGCTGGAAAATATCTGACACTGATTAAACTGCAAATCTAAATAATTGATATTAATTACATGAAGTTTTTAGCAATAATCTGCACAAAAGAACTCTGAAATTAGAGGATTAGAAACTAGAGATAATACTCAGCTGCTGGTTCAGAGGCATTATGCAAGCACATAGTTGACATGAACCCAAGGAGTATGATTCACAGAGCTCTTCATCTTCCTTTGCTCGTGTTAAACTGGCATTTGCAGAAGTAAGATGCCCAGGCTGGCAGAGAAGGGATTACTCAGTCCCTAGCATGTTAAAAAAAAAAAAATTGACTTTCTGTCTTTGAACAAGCCAGCATCCATGGGAGATTGTTATTAACAAGATTTTATTTTAATATTTTGGACCCTCCTTTCAACTCTCAATTTGTAATCTCAGGGCAGTGCATGCACATTCCATGGAGATGTGGGCAGACAGTGAATTAACATGTCATGGACATAGCTTGGATCTCAAAATCAGCAACAATTTATATATTTATATATATATATCTTCCCTGTAAAGACAGTGAATTATGCTAAAGCTGTGGCAGTGAGAACCTGGTGGATAGATGTCAGGCACCAGCTGAGCATCTGGCCTCTTATTGTATTTTAAATGATACACATTTATAACTGTAAAGCAGACAGACAAGCGATACTGTCTAACATCACCATCAGTAATAGCTCTAATAGCTCATGTATCCACAGCCTGCCTCATCCTGTCCTAGCTCAAAGCAATTTTGAGACAATGGGCCCTGCTCTTCTCAGAGAGATATAAATGAGATGTATAGACAATGGCACAATTCCCCCTGCAACAGTCCAACAATGCTGATCCCCCTTCCAGGCTGAACCACCATCTAGTTGTACCCCAGAGTGGCAAATGCCATGTAGAAATCCAGTGGAATTTTTCCATTTCTTTTTAACACATTACTTGTGCCTTAGAAAATATTTCAATGTTCTGTTTTTTATTGTTATATGGGTGGTGCAGCCTTTTTAAGGAAAAGAACCCTGACATATGGAAATATGCAAGTCCAACATCTGCTAAGCCTTCCTGATGAGGGTGCAATTCTCCTTGAAGTCAGCATGAGAACAGCCTTTATCAGAACCACAGGAGGATTTGGGTTTAAATGAACCTTTAGAGGTCCTTTATTCCAGCCCCCACTGAACAGGGACATCTTCAGCCAGAAGGGCCCATCCAACCTGGCTTTGGATGTTTCCAGGATGGGGCATCCACCACCTCCCTGGTCATCCTGTGTCACCCTCATTGTAAACAATTTCTTCCTTATATATAGACTAAATTGACTGTCATTTTGTGTAAAATCATGATCCCCTGTCCTATCACAACAGGCCCTGCTAAAAAGTCCATCCCTCTTCCTGTAGAGAAGGTCCCAGAGTGCAAAGTAGGATGAGCACATCTTTACCAAATACCTGGGAAGGCCTTGGCCCTTTGGATTTTGAAAGTCACATTACAGCTTATAAAGGGAGGTGTGCAGGCCTTGGCTTTGCCAAGTTTTTCCAGGCCAAGTTTTGCTGTAAAACTCATGTTTTTTCAGCATCCAGCACTGTACCTTTTGGGCTCCAGAAAAGGATTCACCACTGCATCTCTTTCACCTTGGGCTGTGAGTGATGGGATGCTGGAATTGGCCTAGAAATGCTCCTCTGGAAGGGAAAGGGAGGAAAGGGAAAAGGGGCTGAAGTAATAAGCCCTGGGAACCCATGATATGACATGTTTTGGCTCTTTCCGAACCTAGTGCAGTTTTTCTATGTGGACATAAAAGACCACATTTTCTCACTCCCCTCAAATAATTACCTGATAAACCCCCACTTTTGGAGTTGGTCCGAGCCATCCATTACACCACTGCCATGAACTTTATTTCATACCACACCAGGGAGGAGACAGAGCAGTTGGAGTGCTCAGACACTGCATGTAATAACTGGCCATAAAAATCAATGTAAAATTTAATGCAAAAGGTCTGTGGGCACCCGACCATTGGAGTCCAGTGATTAGGCAGATGGAGAGAACTACTGTGCTTTCCAGCAAGTGCTACATTTTCTTTAATGTTCCCGAATTATAAATGCTGTTTTGTCCATCTACATACTATTAAAATGTGCTGCAACCATGATATTTATGTCTGTGGGTGGTTTTTGGTTGCAGTTTCCTGGACACAGGATGTGTTTTGTATTCTGGATGGGTCCCATCGCAGGACCTGGGAGGGAGAGAAGGAATATATTCCCACTTTTTTCTCTGGAACAACCTGACTGATATGCAGCCAGTAGTCCTGCTGTGCCTTACTCTACATGGGAGGGACTGGGAACAAAGATGCTGCTCTCTGTGTGTGCCTGACCCAGCCAGTCCTAAAGAACAGAAGTTACATTTTCCACTTTTCTCTAAGGAAATTCTTCCTGGACCTGTAGGGGGAGGGGTGATTGGAATCGACTCTTCCTAGAGGAGACCCCCCCAGAGGTTTCCTCCTAAATATTTGCCCTAAACCAGGACACATGTGAGCTCAGTGTCATGGGTGTCACTCAGCTGGTCCTCAATGTACTTTTGGTGCTCAGATGAATAATTTGATTTTAAATAACAGCTCTCGTCAACCAGAGGATCCTTCCCAACTCACTGGCTCCTTCACAGCATTTGGAGGGAAAAGGAGTATGGGATCTACCTGAAATATTAGAAGAGGAAAAATAATAGAAAATAGTAGATGGTCATTGACCTTTGTTTCCAGTCCAACATGAACAGGCAGTGGGATGCTGAAGTCTCAACAAAGGGACTTCAGCTCCTATCTGCCCTTGTCACTCAACACACAACTTTCCGCATGCATTCCCACAGGAATGTAGAAAGGAAGAAGGATATTGTTTGGCTGTTATCAATTTTAGCACACACAGGTGCTCAAACATTAAGAACTGAGACCAGAGAAATGATTACTGCTCTGATGTACCTATAAAGGCAAAGAAGCAGGAGCCCCACTTTGGTTGTAATGCCAAGAATTACATTGTTCCTAATGATTTTAGCAATGGACTTATTTCAAACATCAGTAACCTGTAGAATGAGCCACTCTATTAGCTTCCTTTTGGATATACAGCTGTAGTGGCTGTGCATGAAGTATATTAAGTCTGGGGCATTTTCTCTTTATTCTGGGAGCTGCTATTGATTTTACCCTAATAGATACTTGGGTCCAATACATGATGAAAAGTCATTTAGAAGAGAAAGAGAAAAGAATTCTTAACTCCTCACACTTGTGATTCAAAACATCTCTGTTTAGGTATCACTGAAAAATTCTAAGGGGAAAAAAAAAGGCCAAAAGAATGGAGAACACTGCAGGCAGGCTGGAAAAAGCTGAAACAGGGTTTTGTTAAGCCATTTTGCAATGCAGCTAAAGTGTTCTGAAGTATTTATTAAAGCAAACAATTATGTTATTCTGTACTGTTTAAGGTTATTATAGAACTTGTATTAGACGAGTAATGGCCTCTGGATGAGCATATGGCTTTGTCTGCTAGTAAAAAATAGAGTATTTCTACAGGCTAATGATTTCTGCGTAAGAACTGGACAGCAGTGATTCAGAGAATGAAATAGCTGATTCTTCAGGCATAATCTGAAAATTATTAGATATGTCTGTCTTAAATGAAAATGTGTGGGATGCACCACAGCATTTGCTCTTGGATGCAGCACAGCAGGGCATGTCACATGTGCTAATGCACGTGTATATGAATGTCACCTGTGCACATGTACATGGATGGAGAGCACCTTTCCTGCAGGTGCACACAACTACCAAGCTTTGCCACAGTACCCAAGCAAAGTTATAAACTCTGAACCATCTGCCCACCCCAGTGCATCCTGCTGTGTTCCTGCTTGGGGGAAAAAAAAAAAAAGGAGAAAGTTTCAATTAATTCTGCCTTGCTGTGATATTGTTTTGCACTCTGAGATGGGCTGAGGCCTCTTTGAAGATTTCCCTGAAATCACAAGATTAGTTCAGACTAACTCTTTTGACTTATGTAGGGCTCCAAAGAGATATTTGATATTCTCAGAAATGTTCATTCCCTCAATCGGAAATCTTTGAGTGCCAGGATTGTTTGTATTTAATCAAGCTGCCACAGTTCTGTTTAAAACAGAACATGGTTCCCTTCTGTTGTTTCACAATTTATTAGCAGGTTAAGATAGGTTAAGCTGGGAAACCAGTTGAGTGGTGAGGAAGGAGTGGATAAAGGCCAGCATCTGGTGCAAGTGGTATTGGAACTCCCTTCTGAGGGGTTTTAAACAGGATTTAACAGCTGGAGACACTGAGCCTGGAGCTATGGGACAGAATAAGCTAATGACATTCCCATTTCACAGAATGGTGGAGGAGCTGACTGGGTTGCTGGTTATCACACTACAAGGTAGTAGTAGGGTTAGAGAAGTGTGTGAAGAGCAACCTGTAGCCTCATCCATGAGCTCCCTGGATGGAGCATCAGAGACAGAGGAAGGAGAAGGAGGAGAAATGACAAAGAAAGTGAAGTTCTGTCTAAGTTCCTAAATTGTGCTTGGCTCTGGGACACATTGCCAAGTGCCACGGCTATCTGCAGAGCACCATGTGACAGGTACATTGGGGTCACTGCCTCAGAAGAGTCTGGAGTGATGAAAACTTGCTGGAGGGCTGCAGATAGAGGGAAGTGCTGGGAAGGAAGCCAGCACCTCAGGCACTGAGAAGCTGGAGGCCGTCCAAGCTATTTTTCACACTAAACTGGATTATCAGGAAATAAAAATCCAGTCTACATGTTTATAAATCCTTCCACATCCCAGCCACAGGGCCCTGGATGTGATGTGCAGGTAGCTGGCTGTGAGGTTTCTGACTCATGACAAACGGGGCTCTATTCCCCAGCTGGGGAAGGGAAAGCAGTGGGGGGGGGGGTCGAAGTCTCCTTGCAGCTGAGCTCTTCCTTTTGCATCCCTCCCTCTTCTTCCCTCTATTTGGCTGCAGTGTTTCATTTACAGGAACCTGCAGGAGCCAAGGCTGTTCATCTCTGCCACGGAGCCTTCCTCCCACTGCAGGCACTGCCACACACGTGGGCAAAGGACCATTTTTACCACCAGCTACTGCTGGTAGCATGAAGAGAAGTTAGGCTGCACTGAATGCAATCATCTCAAGTGATGCTGAACTTACAGTTTCCAAAGTTAAATCAGCATGGAAACACCCAACCCTGTTTCCATTTGCACAGTGAGGGTTTGAAGTTGGAATGGAAAGGACCAAGTAATTCTGGTAGTCTTATGCTCTGGAGTTACTGCTGTGAGGCCAAGACCTTCAGCTGAGGTTCTCCCTCTGCTCTCTAAGGACCCAGAGCAAAAATAATCCAGCAAGACAAACTCAAGGCCATGGTTCTGTTTCTCAGACAAAACTAAGGCTAGAAGAAAAAAACCACAGGCATGACCAGGAAACAACAGAAAAATGGTCATAAGTCAGGGAAAAACACTGTTTGCTGATGGGTGAGGGCTTTGCTCTTGCTCCTGTGTCTTACCAATGGCATCTTGCATCTGCTGATAAGAAATGAAAACTTAAATTCTGTGTAAAAACCAACTTAGTTCTGCCAGACCTCGCCCAACAGGAAGTGATGGGCTGGTGTGAGCAGAGGGACTGTGCATCTCGAGTAATGGACTTAATTCATTACTCTGCAAAACAGCCTCCAGAGTCACATGGGGATAGAAAACTGTGATGAATCAGGCCCAGGATTTGCTGCAAATCTAGACTGCTGTCTAGTTGGCAAATAGCTCTGAAACCAGTCCCAGTGCTGTGTAAGTACCTTCATTACTCTTAAGTGCTATATTTATTCAATAATTTGGACCAATCATTTTCGGATTCATTAATCCCAATTGTTCATTTTTCTCATGGTTTGATTGGTTTCTGAAACCTCATGGTTTTAGTTTTCCTGCAAAACTGAGAGTTGTAGGTAAAAAAGAGCTAATAACAAGAAATACAGCTTCTGGAAAGTTGGTTTTTTGTTCTTTTTAGCTGAATAATGACCTGAACAAAAGCTTATTAAACTCTGGGGGTTTTGGAACATTGTCTGGATGCACCAGAGCAATCTGAATATTTGAGGAAAGCAAAACTAGGAATCCAAGATCAACTGAAGGTAATTCAGTCTCTCAAGGCCACTTTAGATTATATTTGCCAGTCTTGAAATTTAACTCTCAGCTGCATTTGTTTAACACGGATGCCAATAACTCCTGAGGTCACAGTCTTGTCCTCCAGGGCTAGTGGACCTCTCTACTGCTTTTCCTTGTTTCATCCAGCTAGGTTCACTTCTAAACCCCAACTTGTGGCACCACAGATATTTTGATCAAGGCAAAGCAGAACCAAGATGGCAGAGTACCAGCTCAGAGTGGCAAAATCAGAGGGTAGAAAATCATCAGAAGGAAGAAGAGATTGAAATGAAGCTGCCAATGATGCAGTCTCTATGACAACTGCCCTTCCACCTACAGTTTTAAGCCACTTTTCCAGGCAGCCATTGCAGGAAGTACAGGCAACCACACAACAGCTGCACATATCCTATTTCTAACACGTCTCCTGATTAAAATAATTATTATGTATATAGAGATTGCTCTGAATGGCAGTGGCTGAAGGTTTTGGATAGCCTGGGGGAGTTGATTTTTCCCAGTGCTAGATGCTTTCTGAAATAACACATGTGGATGCAAATCCCAGCATTTGCTGGAAGTAGAGTGAAGAAAGCACACCCCAAAGCCATTGCAATGGGACATGTCCTGTTGTCCCTACAGAGCTGTATGTCCTGTGTCACCATGTTGGATGTATTCAAAACTACTCCTGTCTGTGCCACAGCCTCTAAGATGCACGTGCTGAGACCTTATTTTAGCAGAAGTAGCAGGGACCAGGTTTAAAGCCAGAGCACAGGACTTGGTGTCATGCTCCATGTTCAACATTTGTGAAGATCAATGACAGCCCCAGAGCCACCATCACCTTCAAATCATCCTCTCACAAGTGCAAACTGATGAAGTATTTTGTAGGTGAATCATTCTTGTAATCCTGGTGGGAACATGTGGGGGTTGCAGGAGTGTGTGGGGATTATGTGGACTGGCATCAGAAGACAGTGAGTCGCCTTTGTAGTCCTGAGGATGTTATTTTCCATTGTCATCCCTGTTATTGTTACCTCTGCTCTGGTTCCTAAAGGCCCCTGCAAAGATCTGTGTTCCCTTCTGCCAAATTACATGACAGGATGAGACAGAGATTATACTTAAGGGCTTGTAATTTACACCAACACTGTAGAAAAAGAGTTGAGGGAAAGTAAAGTTTTTGACAGGTAGAGAAGTAAGGAAGAGGGAAATAAAATGGTTTTCTTAATGTCACACACTAAGTTTGTGGCCAGAGTGAGTCCAGATCCCTGGGTTCCACTCAGGTCTTTTATCAGCATGATGGCTCTTCCTTTCCTGCTCTCCCAGGCGGTCACTCTCATTTGTCCTATAGAAATATTGAGATAGTTCTGGCAGATGCATTACCTAAAGGGGAACCTGTCTGAAATTATCCTTTCTTCCCTCCAAGGAGTGCCAAGGAAAATCTACATTTCTACACAGTGACTGTTAACCGCTTAATTCCAAAGGAAGCAGATAACAGGAAGATAATAGTGTGGGAATGGGCAAGTAAATAAAATAATATTTCTCTTCAATAAACCTCAGTTCTCTGGGAATTATTTTTTAAAGACTTACAAAGAAGTCTGCCAGAAGAGGTAATGACTATACTTAAGGGAGAGTCAATCGTCCTAAAAAAGTTCATGTACTATAGTTACAGTGGTGGAAACAAGGATTTAGCCAATGTGGGGGGATCTACGGGTGACAGCACCTCCACCAAGGACTTCAGGACAAACTCTGGCACTTCCTAATATCTAATATCTAAACAGGAAGGGCCAGATTATGAGTTCTTGAATTTTCTGTCTTCACACAAACTCACATTAGTTCCAGTGTCTTTGAGAGTCCAGGGGGACTGAGAAAACTGACTCTAAAATCCAGCTGAATGATTTTGAAATAAAACATCTCCCTTTCTCAGAGATCACCTGTGTTGGTACTTGGTGTGTAGTGACAGTGGATATTAGGATCACACCAGGTTTTCAGCTGGGTTGGTCCAAGATCACAGGTCCTCCTGGCTTCACAGGGATGAGCAGGGCTGTGTGAGGAATGTCATGTTTGATTGAAATGAGTGATGAACAAGAGGAGGCTTGTGGGGAGGGAATTCCAGAGATGAGATGGTGGCTGTTGTAAGGTCATAGATAAAGGAAATTCTGGGTGCATTTTTGTTCAGCGGTTTCTGAGGCAGAAGTGTGGAGGACAACAGCTGGGTGAATGTCACTCCACTGAGTGTTATTTGCCAAGTACAATGCAGAGAGAAGGAAAACTTATCTTGCACTTTCCAGTGTCCCCATTTCATAAATATGAAACATTAATATTCATTATACCACATACATTATCATTTTGGAAGATTACTGCAGATTCGCTATTTTCTCTCCATCATATTTTCCAATTAGGATCCCCTCTTTCGCAAATAATAAGCTTTTTGTTGCCAGAGGCTTTGCAGCAAACTTCCAGTCACAGCATTGGCATTCTGTTCAGCCTCCATTTCAGAAAGAAGTGCAAATTGAAGAACAATTATATTTTTAATGACAGGTTAATCTTGCTGTACTAAATATGATTAGAGAATCACCTGGCTAGTGTCAGAGAATACAAGAGCTGGTAGGAATTGTTTCCAAAAAAACTCTAGGGAGATGGGTAAGGAAGACTTCTCACAAATTCACCACTGAGTCAACAGGGGCTGATCAGAAAAACTGACAGAGACTTTGGAATTCTTGGGGGAGGGAGAAGAGGATAAGAGAAGAGTGGAACAGCAAAGAAAAAGGGGTAGCCTGAGTTCTTGTTCCCCTCAAAATGACAAGATCTTTTAGCTCTGTGGTTTTCTCACATGCGCAAAAGCAAACTAGGCTGTTCTCTTTCAGCACTGGCAAGAAAGGTGGTTGGGGATGGGTCTCTGCTGAGCTCTTCCAGGCAAGGGAAGACAAGTACATTTTTGGGTGTTGCCTCAATATTTCCTATGTGCTTGAAGCGCCTCCTTTAGGCTCCTTTGTGGAGTAGAGACAAACACTATCCTTCTACAAAGGAGGAAGAAATGGTGGGGTAAAACGCAAAAATGACTCTCAGATGCTTAAGTGCCAGGAGGCTGAACACTAAAAAATGCTTGGGAAAACACTGAGATCCCACAACACACTCTGTGTGGCTGTATCTGTGCAGCCAGCAGCACGTCACAATTCTGGAGAGAGCATCACAAGCAAAGGGAATGAGGGAAGAATGGAAAATCTACTCAAAATGCACAGGAACACCAGCAAACCCTTTCCCCATTCCTGGTCCTCCACTGCCTCTCCTCTCTGTTTACCACCACAAGACTTTTTGCCTCATTCCTGTGTGGCAGGAGGTCTCCAGGTGACCCTGCTTCAAGGCCAAGCAGGCAGGTGATGCTTATGGTCCTTCATGCCCACCAGACCAGATGCAAAGTGCCCCAACCTCTTTAACTGCAATTGGCCTGACTCTATGGATTTCACCTTCCATTAGTACAAATTTGTAAAGAAAAAAAAAAGATAAAAAGCCACAACAAAACACAAGAAATACAAATTTAGCCAGCTCTGTGAGAGGCTCAGTATTCCCTACACACACATACACATGCTAGTAAAACAGCCCTTTAAAGTTGTTGGTGTTGTCAGTTACAAGAGCAGCATTTAACATTTAATGGTTGTTTTTGGTCAGAGCTGTTACGTTTCATTGTTTGCTAGATTTGTTCCTTAAATTTGCTTGGCTCTGTGCCATGCAATTCCTCCAGTTTTGTTTTATATCACGCTTGGGGTTGAAGGATTTTTATATTTTTTTCCCCTCTTTGAAGACATATTATGAAAGGATTTTCATGTTTCTTGCCCAGTGTGTTGTCTTGTCATGTCTGAGTGAACAAATGCCCCCTTACAAGCCCTGTTGGAGTTCCAGCTTGTTCTCAGTCTGCTCCTAGTTGAGAATCACCAATTGTAGCAGGCACAAGGAACTCTAGAAAAGTTGTGGGGTTAATTAGATCGGGAAGAAATTTTCTGAAAAAGTAATACCTGGTATGCTGATGTCGTAGCTCTTATAGAAGTCTAAAAGTAAAGAGACGAAAATAAGATGATGCCTGTACTTATTTTCCATTATAATAGGCTGGATTATCTGTTCAATTAAAACAAATACAAAGCAAGGAAATCCTGCTGTGCATCTTGACCTTTTTTATAAACTGGCACTCATTCCTGTGAATTGACCTGTTATTTGCCAGGTCTGTTTTAATCAAAAATTCAGGGAGTGAGAGGTTTTCGCAAGTGTTTGTCAGAGACTCCTTGCAATTTAGAAATTGTGACCAGTCATCAAAGCCACATGGTCCTGTGATCTCCATGGCCCTTGTTGCTGATTCCCGGGGAATAAAAAATCTTTCTGGCAAAATTTTAAAGGCAGGGCAATGTGATTTAGCTGTTGGAGTTAATTTCCAGCTGAGAACGTGAACAACATATTCCCATTCCAGCAGACTGCAGTGGGCACCCAAAAAAATTACCCTGGCCACAACCTTCACCTCCCTGTATATTGAGTGTCTTTTCTCTACCTAGGCAGATACTTTTTCAGCTAAACAGTATTGACCTAGAGGATTTTGAGCTCAATTTCCACTCCTATTATGTTTCCTGGAATGTTTATAGTACTTCTAATTAATTATTTCTAATTTCCCATGTTTTTCTCCCCTTCTTTTTGTGCCTTTATTTCTTGTTTCTCTCCCAGCCTTGGTAACAAGATGTTGCATCTCTTGAGGCTATGAGGGTAAAAGTCTATTAATAAATAATTAAGTGATGAGGCTCCAGCAGTGTGGAGTCACGTCTTGCCATCACATGGCTCTAGTCTCCATGGTGACTCACCGGTGTGGAGTGAAGGGATCTCTTTGAGAGAAGGCAAGAAGAGGTTATACAGGGCAAAAATATGAGAAGTTAAATTATATTTTAAAATATTAAAGGCACCGTTACACTGGCTAGTTCCCTAAATAACCTGGAAAGATGGAAATCCATTACCCCTGCTATACCAGCATCCCCTCTTTTTGTCTGCCACTGTCCTATGGGTTTCTTCTGGCCCAGAGCCTTCATCACTGAAGCTTTCCACTCTGTAGATGATCCTATCTGCCCAGCAGCATTTTCCCTGTCCCCATTGCCCTTCTGACCTTGCATATTCACAGCAATCCTGTTGCTGAACTGTCCAGTCTCCATCCCCATGAGGAGGGTGACTGATCCCTGAGAACGGTGAACACTGAATAGTTTTCCATGTGCCAACAAGTCAAACCTTAAGGCCTGAATTCCAGAGGTTCCCTCTCTTCTGTGTACTCCTGCCCTATCACAACAGCATGCCACCTTTCCCTGGAGCTGCCCTGCAACGTGCCTTTCTGCAAAATTCACACCTGCTCCTCATTAGAGCAAGATTTTGGGAAGCTTTTGCTGTGCTTTTCTCCTTTTCTGGCAAGACTTGGAGGCAGTTTCATGCTCTGGCACATGAAGTAGCCCTTCTATTTTTTCCCACCACATAATCCCCCTCTAAGTATAGCAAAGACATTTCTTGCCCATTCAAAGCAGTAGTTTTCAAAGGAAAAGTGGTTAGCTCAGCAGTTCCAGCATCTGTAAAAGTGTGTCCTTGTGCAGCAGCCGGATCTGAAACCCCTTTAGTCTGTTATCAGCTTTCCATCTGTGTTAGCAGCTACACTCTCCACCAGCATCCTGATCCCTGCATTTCAGCTAACACAATTTTCCCAAACCCCCACCCCAGCAATGTGGGAACACGAGAAATGTTAAGCTTCCTGTAATGCCAAGGATGTAAATCACACTAATTATCTCCCAGACTTCAGAAACATCCTGGGCTCTCATTTCCTCTGCAAACTTCTGGAGCATTTACATTAACTTTTGGCAAGTAAATTGTAGGGGGCCCAAGCCATCCATCACATAAAACTGCATTGAAAACAAATCAAATTCAGAGTCCTGACAGGCAGATAGGTCTCTGCTCTGAAGGAATGAAGGTTTTGATGTCACAGATCCCTTTTCCTCACAGGATCCTCCTTCTTCCCACACACTGACAGTGACCATGATTTGCCAACTGCTCAGTGTCCACAGCCCCACATGGACATGAGCCTGGTGACCAGACTGTCAGCCTGGTGTTACTTCTGGTTTTCTTTAAGCTTCTAGGACAGGATCTGCTTGACAAAAGGTGGTTCTGGCTTTGTAGAATCGAAATCTGCTGCAAATTTGGTCTTGATGAAGTGAACAGCCCCCAGTTCACCTTGGGAATGGGTCCATTCCATTTGGTTACCATCACATTTCTGAGAAAGCCTGGGAAATAGAAAAATCTTTTCCATCCCCATTCACTGGCCTGTTTTCTCCCTTTTTTTTTTTTTTTTGGTTGGCAGGTTCTAAAATGGAGGTGAAAGATGATTTGAGTGAGGTTATCAGAGGGATAAAACAATACTTGGAGTAGCTTCAGGCCTGTTTTCATGTTGTTCTCCTGTAGCCACTGCACAGGTTTTCAGAAATTGTTTCCCTGCCCTTTTCACCTTCACATTCCTCTCCTCTAAACAGACTGAGGCCAGAGCAGAAGAGCAAAGTGGATTAATTGTTTTTTTCTTCAGAAATCTGGCATCCTATCTTTGCTTTCACACTTCTTGATATTCACCATCACCGGGGGAAAGAGGGAAGCAATCTGAAATTCAGAGCTTGGTAGATAAAATAAAGAATAAGAAGAATAACTATGACAATTATGCTGATTCTGAGGAAAAATATTTTCTTCTTTTTTTTCTTTTTGTAGGACTGCCTATGGATTCTAACACTGACTAGGGATTTAAAATCGTTTATCTCTTTTTAAGTGATGTTGGCAACCTAATTTTGACTCAATATTTCCATGATGCTGAAGGAAAAAGAGAAAAAGAATAATTACAAAACACAAAATAAGCAGAAATTGTTTCAGTGAGGTGTTTTGATCACCCCCATGAGCTGTTTTCTTGCTGCGTTGTGTGTGACTGAAAATCAGAAAGCGGATCTGCCTATTACCAAATGGGAAGCTGACCAAACTTGTTTCATCAGACTGCAACAAAAATAGCAAACAAGGGAAAAATAAACGTAGGTGATTAGAATTATTTCCATTCTTACAAAGAGATTTCATGAATGATACAGGAAAAGCTTCCTGGAAAAAAAAGAAATTAAAGATCCAAATTAAAGTCCTTTGAATGGGGGGAAGTTGAACAGATTCCCACCAGTGGTGTCATGGACTATCAGTGAATGAATGGCCTTTGGATGTGCTCCCAGGGCAGTCCCTGGAAAGGGGCTCCATCTCCCCCCTGAACCACAACCTGGCCTCTCTGTATGCTGCTGCTTGCTTTTGGAGTAAATTTCACCCCTGAACAAGGAGTTGAATAAACAAATTACTGCCTGTGCATGTGTGTTCATTGGGGAAAAAAAAAAAAAAAAACAACAACACACTGATTACTAGGCAGCCTGATATTTCATAATATCACAAAGGGTTTTGAGAGATGAACAGCTAAAGCAAACCCTCCGTGAAAACCAATATTTCCACCTGTGGGAAATGCAAATATAACAGGCAATTGTGACTAAAAATGCAATTACTGCAAGAGAAAAAGATTCACTTTCCTGCATATGCATAAAAATAATGAAAAGATGTTTTCATCCTAAGCAAAGAAGGCCTGAAGCTGGGTTTTATTCTGCATTTAGAGCCAATGATAATCTTTCACCTATTATATATTTTCCTGAAAAAAATTTATTCTTCTTCATCTCATCTAGAAGGTTCTCTACTTCTAGTCAATTATTTAAGCAGATGCAAAGAAATAAGATAGGGAAAGTAAATATTTGATTTCGAGCCTTTATAAATCCTATTTTTTATTTTTTCCTTTCTGCCTTTCAAGATCAGATTTCTATTGCAACCTGAGTGTGTACAAGAAAGTCTTCCTAGTTTTTAAAAGAAATATTCTATGTTTTAACCACTAGCAAAATTTAAGAGAGACACAAGACCACCCAGTGCAGAAAGAAGGAAGACCCATCCTGTGGATTGTGGGGTGGTTGGACCTGGGAAAACCCTACTTAAAGCTTAGCAAGGTCAATTTTCTGATTTTCCCAATCAATGACCAAAATATTCACATGCAGCACCCCATGCCTGGGGTAAGGAGTGCCTTAGGAGTGATGTGCAATGATTGCTGCTCTGCTGGGTTCCTCTGCTGCAGGCTGAGGGGCTGCCCCTTAAAAAGAAGCCACAAAAGATAAATTTGCTCCTAATCCACAAGCAACTGAAGAGTCACAGGGTGGCTGTGGTCACTTTAGCCACCCACTCACTCCTGTGTATTACCTGTGAAAAACAAGGTCCAGTCTCCTGTTGAAATTTAAAGGGTTTTAATAAAAGACAATAAGGGACAAAATAGAGCAAAAGGACACAATGCCCAGGACGCTGGGTACCCTTGGCACTGAGCCAAGAGCACGTTTTGTGTGGTCAGAGACTTTCTTTATATACATTTCTTGTTGCATCAGCCTGTTGCATATTCATAGAAGATTATGCATATTCAAACTTTCCCCCAAACTATTTTACATGTTCCAGGAACTCGGTAGCATGGCTCCTCCTTGGGTTCGCCTTTTTAGAGCATGCATAGTTCTTTTGGAGAGTTCAGTATCTTCCTTTGTCCATCAGCTTCCAACAGATGTTTGTTGTTGATAGGGATGTCCTGTGGTCAGTGCTTGTCACATTCGTGGTTATCTAACTAAGCAGGTGGCTAATTGTACCCTAGGCACATTTTAACACAGTTATTTTTCAACTATGTGTAAGTTAGAACAAAGAAAAGAAGCATTTGGTAATCATTATTTTTTTATAACAAAAGCTACTTCTGTAAGGATTAACATTATATACATGATATTCATTCTGACACTTGCGAAAAGCCAATATTATACTACGTATTTATTACAATTCCCCCCTCTTTCTTTTTATAGATTATTTGGCTTGAGCAATACTTCTTGTTTTCTAATCTCCATTTTTTTGCTCATTTCTTTCATAAAACAATTTTGATTTTTCAAACGGATCTTCTGTAGTATTTGGTTTCTTTAATATCATAATCTTTTGTGTTGTCCCAGATGTAGCCAATTTTGGTTCCATAGGCATTGTTACTACTTGCATATTTTGGACTACGCTGGTGATTAGCCGAATAAAACAAGGGATCAAGCAAGGAAGAAATATTAACCCAGCTGTAGCACATAAAAGGAAGAAGCCTAGCTTCTTCCACCATTCCACTCCCAATATATTATCCCACCAGCTAGTTTTTAGTATAGACTCCTATTTTTGGACCGGTACCTGGGCTTTTTTCCTGATATCTTTGGCTATATCTAGGACAGCAGCCCCGTTGTCATCTATTTTCAAACAACAATCTGATGTATTAAATTTCCCACAAACACCCCCTTCCTCAGCTAACAAATAATCTAAAGCCAGTCTGTTTTGATACACTGCACCTCTTGTTTGACTTTGTTGACTTGCTATTAATTCCATTGCCTGAGAAGTTTTGTTTGATATGATTTCTACAACTGCTTGGAGTCTTATAAGACGATTTAGCATATAAATGGGGGTTCGATATCCCCAGCTCCCATCTTGTGCCCAAGTGGCTGGCCCATATGTTTCCAATATGTGTTCAGGGGGCCATTCCTCATCTCCCCATCTTTGAGATCCTCCAACCCACTCCCTCTTTTCTCTTTTGAGGTCATCATAAATTGGTACTCCTAATCGATCTCCTTCTGACCTTGGTAGAAGGAAAAATCCTGGCTGTATAATTCCCAGAGTACAACTCTCTTTCCATCGGGAGGGGAGTTTTGGGTATGCCCTTTTCCCACATATCCAAAATAATCCATCTGGTGCTTTCCAATAATCATCTTTTTGTTGATTCATATTTTCCCAAAATTTGGATATTTCTGGGATCCCAAAATAAGGATTCTTGCCTGTATTATTACACTGGAAAAGTCTGATTTCACTTTTATACTTACAATTTTTTTCTTTTATTTTTTTATGGGTCCAGTACATAGTTGGTGCTTCTGGGATCCACTGCGCAAAGGTTCCATTACTGACTATATCTCTTACAGGGAGTATGCCCTACTCCATTAACAAAATTCTTCCCAGTACGCCAGAGACATTCTTCTCCTATTACTGTTGAACTTAAAATCCATCCTCCTGGGCAGGTCTCCCCCCTTATGTTTGTTCAGTTCCACTTAAGGAGTTCAGTGGGACCCAAGCTACTGCCTTTCCATGGCCATTCCTCTGTCATCAAAGCCCCTCCACAGACCCAGCAGTTTGTTACATTAAGTTCCTTACTTATTCTTTTCCCCAATTCCACAAACATGTTTTTCCCAGATCTTGAGATATCTATTTCTTTTTCTAATTGTTGTTTAAGTTTTATATATCAGTCATGAAGTGGTTTTGATACAGAGTTAGATGGCTGTGTTGGTTTTGCCTTTTTGTTTACTAATTGTTCTTTTACTAAATCCTGGACTCTACCCCTAAGGGAAAATGTGAAACAAACCCATTGTTCCCCTTTTGGACATTCACTTCCTAACCTATTACCACTTTTCCCTAAGTTTTCTGCAATCCAGTATATTTTCCCATTGTGTATACAGGCATCTAATTTGGATGGGTTATAACAGTGAATGTCAATATGGGTGTGAGAAACAAAAAAGGAACCTTGGTGTCTTTCCATGTAAAGTCTTCGGTAGCATTGTCGACATAACTTTAGTGGCATCCCAAAAGGGAAAAGAATGAGTGACAGAAAAAGGAACAACAGAGGTCCGGTATGGCTTATACCCCCACTGCCCATGCCTATGGGGTTGCTACCCACAGCAGGTGTATATGATCTTCTTGATGGCGAGTACAGTGGCCAATCTGGTCTTGCCCTCTATTTCCTGGTCACTTCCTTTTCTTAATTTCCTGACAAACAGTTTCTTGTTTTTTTGGGTTTTTTTTTCTGGGTTTTTTTTTTACACTCCTTAATTGTAGTTTTCCGTCGTCTCTCGGGTAATCTCCCATTCAACAGGCACTAGTGATTCCCATTTACAGAGTAAAGTTATTATTTCAGGTTTTTTTCCTCAGGTTTTGGCACTCAACATTCCCTAAAATGAGATTTTTTGCTTACATGAGCTGCAATACCAATTTTTACTACTTAAACTTTTATGTTTAATTTATTTAGTGTGTCTTGATATTGAGGTGAATCAGACAGGGTATATGAGATGATACTGATGGAAGTTGTAATTCCTCCTTTTCTTTTTGTTGTATAAGTCACAGGCTAAGGTCAAAATATGAGGGCTTTCTGGCTGAGACAGTCCGGATCCTCCTGTTTGAAGCGGAAGCTTTCCTTCTAAGGGGATATCGGAGGTGTTTCGGAACTTGTCCAGGCGACTTGAAACCACTGATTTAAGCTTGGCTTTACTTCCCAATTAGGCGTGTTTCTTTGTACTTTCCTTAGATCATTTTGGGTTTTCCCAGTTCATTAGTCCTTTGTCCTTGCTTGAGAGTCAACTTGGTATCACCAGGTTTGGAGGTTATGATCCACTCCTTAGGTTCCTCCACAGGTCCCTTGATTCTGCTAGCGTGGATCCACCCCCTTTCCCTGGTCCGGATCACAGCCTCAGTTGTCAGTAGTACCTGAAAAGGACCTTCCCATTGTGGAGTTAAAGTTTGTTCTTTTCAAGTTTTCACTAATACCCACTCTCCTGGATGGATATTAAGGATTTTAAATTCTAAAGGTGCGGTTTGAGGGATTAGCCCTTTCACCTGTAAATCTTTAAGTGTCCATGCAATTATGGTGACATATTTTCTAACACTCATTTACCCTACTTCATAGGTAGCAGTTTCATGTTGGGTGGTCAGAAAGGGTAATCCAAACATCATCTCATAGGGTGACACTCCCAGGTCTGACCTGGGTTGTGTTCGGACCCTCAATAGGGCCAAAGGTAAACATTTTACCCATGACATTTTTGTTTCAATCATTAGTTTTGTTAGAGTCCCTTTTAAAGTCTGATTCATTCTCTCTACTCAGCCCGAACTCTGGGGGTGCCATGGGGTATGTAATTCCCATCTTATTCCCAAGGCTTGTGTTATTTCTTGTAGGATTTTTGAGGTAAAATGTGTTCCTCTATCAGAGTCAATTCTATTAACCATTCCATACCTGGGAATAATTTGTTCCAAAAGGGTTTTACACACCACATTAGCTGTAGCTCTGGTGGTAGGAACAGCTTCTACCCAGTGACTTAAATGGTCTATTATTACCAGTAAAAATTTCCACTTTTGCACTTGGGGAAGCTCAGTAAAATCCACTTGGATATTTTGAAATGGTTGGAGAGCCAACTCGCAGCCTCCTAACGTTGTCTTTCTCATTATCTGTTTATTTACTTTTTGACAAATTATACATTTTTCAGTTACCTGTTTTGCTAATCCAAAAATCCCAATGTACCCATAATTCCTTAAAAAGTTATCACAGGACTTGAGTACCCCAATGAGTTTTTTGATGCATATTTTCTAATATTTTCCTAGCAAGAGGTTTATTAAGTAACTGCCTCCCATCAGGAAGTTTCCATTTCCTAGATTGATCTTGCTCTCCCTCTATTTTACTCAGTTCTTTTTCTTCTGCTTCACTAAATTTTGAGATTTCCAATTCTTCCTGGTCTGGGGTCAAAATTAACATAACATTTTTGGTCCCATTTTCTGCCGTGTCTCTAGCCTCTTGATCTGCTAGGTTATTCCCTCTTATTTCTGGGGTCATTCCCTTTTGGTGTCCTTTAACATGCGCTACAGCTATTTCTTCAGGTAATTTTAATGCCTCTAAAATCTCTAAGATAAGTCCTTCATGTATCAGTCCTCTTCCTTTTGAATTTAGTAATCCCCTTCCATCCCAAATTTTTCCAAATGTGTGTACTATCCCAAAGGCATACCTTGAATCGGTATATATAGTCCCTTTCTTTTGTGCTAAATATTCCAGTGCTCTTTTTAGAGCATATAACTCACAGGACTGAGCTGACCAGTTTGAAGGTAATTTTCGTTTTTCAATGGTCTGCATACTTTTCCCATCAACTAAGGCATATCCTGACATCCTCTTTCCTTGTGAACATCTAGATGAACCATCAACGTATATTCTTTCTCCTTCTGGGAGGGCTTGTTCCGCAAGATCCTCTCGAATTTTAGTTTTGTATTGTATAATTCCTAAACAGTCATGTGTTAAGCTACTTTTTGGTTCTCCTTATAAGAATTGAGCTGGATTCACACTTTTGTTTATTTTTAGTGTTAAGTCGTCACTGTCTATCAGAATTGCTTCATATTTTAACATTCTAGAGTCTGTTAACCATTTTTCAGCTTTTTGATTTAACACATTTCGTACTGCATGGGGTGTATACACTACTAATTTACTTCCAAAAGTGAGTTTACGTCTCTCTTCTACCAGAATAGCAGTGGCTGCTATAGCTTGAATACATATTGGCTAACCATGACTTACTGGATCTAGTAATTTTGATAAATAAGCTACTGGCTTTTTCACACACACCCCCCCCCCCCCCCCCCCCATTCCTGGACTAAAACTCCATGAGCTATCCCACTTTCCACATTTACATACAGATGAAAGGGTTTTTCTAGAGTGGGTAAGCTCAAGGCTGGTACAGAAGCTAGTTTCAGCTTCAATTCTTCTAATTTATTATCATCCTCCTCGGTCCACTTTATATCTTCCCCTTCTGTCAATTTTTCATATAAGAATTTTACTGCCTGGATATATCCTTCAATCCATAATCTATAATATCCCAATAGTTCAAGAAGTCTCCTAACCTCCTTCTTTGAAGAAGGAGCGGGGAGAGATAAAATCCCTGCCACTCTCTCAGGATTCAGTCTTCAGCTTCCTTTACTTATTAAGTGATTGAGATATTTTACTTCTGATTCTACAAATTGTAATTTCCCTTTTGATACTCTTAATCCTTTTTCCCCAAGAAAATTCAGAAGTTTTATAGTGGCTTATTTAACTTCCACTTCAACTTCCCCTGATATTAAAAGATCATCCACATATTGGATAATTTGTATTCCAGGAGGAGTGGGGAAAGTGTGTAATATTTCTTCTAAAGCTTGCCCAAATAGATTTGGAGATTCAGTAAATCCCTGTGGTAATTTTGTCCATCTTAGTTGTTGCTTCCTCCCAGTGTTTGGATCCTCCCATTCAAAGGCAAAAATATTCTGGCTTTCCTCTGCTAATGGACAAGCCCAAAAAGCATCTTTTAGATCCACTACACTAAACCACTGATGCTGAGGTGGGACTTTATTTAGAAGAGTGTAGGGGTTGGGCACTACTGGGTAACGAGTTTGAGTTCTCTTGTTTACTTCTCTTAAATCTTGTAGTAATCTATAATTCCCATCAGGCTTTTTTACTGTGAGAATAGGGGTATTATGAGGAGACATACAGGGTTCTAATGTCTCATCTTTTATTAATTCTTCTATTACTGGTTTCGGGCCTTCTCTTCCTTCTAAGGATATCGGGTACTGACATATACGGATGGGACATTCTTCTTTCTCAATTGTGACCCTTATAGGGTCAATATTCAATCCTCCCCCCCCTATTTCCTTCCCCAGCCCAAACCTTTTTATTAATTTTTTCTTCATCTTCTTGGCCAAGCTTTAACACTTTAGCTGTCATTTTCCCCTCTTCAGGTATAACCCCTATTCCCAATTGTATCTGTAAGTCCCTTCCCAGTAAGCTGCAACCTGCCCCAGGAACTAATAAGACATCTCCCATCCCTGTTCGGGTTTCCCCTTCAATCACCACATTTTTAATGATAGGAACCCTAAACTCTTCTCCTTTTGCTTCTGTTACTTTCACCGTGTCATTACTTACATCACATCCTCTTGGAATATTTACTACACAAGTTCTCTCTGCTCCAGTATCCACTATAAATTCTAATACTTCTTCTTGGGGGCCCACTTCTAATGTTATCAAAGGCTCTAGATGGTACTTATCCCCCAGAAAATAGAGCCCATGACTTCCCTATTCTTCTGTAGGGTTTACTTCTTGGAATATTTTCAGGTTCTTTCTAAGGTGAGGGCACTCTCTTTTATAATGTCCCTCTTCCCCACAATAAAAACAGACATTCTTTGTTTGCTCCTGAGGTTTTAACTGTGTAGGGGTTTTGTTTTTTCCTTTCTCCCTATCTTTAAAACCTGAATGTTTGGGGTTGCTACCTGGAGGCTTCAAATTCTTCTGGAAATTACCTTCTTGCATAGCAGCTATCATGATTTTTGCTTCTGCTTTGGCTTTTTCCTCATCTCTCCGTATATAACCTTTTTGAGCCTCTTTTAGTAATTCATTTAATGATTTATCATGCCAGTCTTCAATCTTTTCCAGCTTTCTTTTAATGTCTGGCCAGGCATGAGTGACAAAGTTCATTCTCAATATGGTTTGTCCTGCTACAGTTTCAGGGTCTATACCGGAGTATTGCTTGATGCTCATTCGGAGTCTCTCTAACCATTCAGTGGGAGTTTCCTCCTTTTCCTGCTGTCCCTCAAAAGCTTTGCTGACATTTTGCCCTCTGGGTGCTGCCTCTTTTATTCCTCTGATTATCAGATTACGATAATCATTCATATGTCCTCTTCCTGCCTCCTCGTTTTTGTTCCAGTTTGGAGATGTGGTAGGCATTTTCTGATCCCCAGATGGGCCTTGTTGGTTTTCTCTTTCCCAAATCCTCATTCCAGCAGCCCTAATCATATGTCTCTCCTCTTGGGAAAATATTATATTCATTATGGACTGCATCTCTTCCCAAGTAAAAATATTGGGGCCTAAAAATTGGTCTAATTGCTCAGCTGTGCCTATGGGATCTTCTAACAATCCTTTAATTTCTTTTTTAAAAGTTCTGATTTCTGAGGAAGTCAAAGGAACATTTACAAATCCGGTCCCTACCTGGACTCCGCCCATGGGTACCTCTCGTAAGGGAAATACTCTGACCCCTTGCTCCCAAATTTCCTGCTCTTCATCCTTCATAACCCTGTTCCCTTGTTTTGGGGTAGAGGAGTCAAGCTGCCTCTGAGCTTTGACTGAGCTTCTAGTGTTTTGATACGGTGCTCCTGCGGAGGCCAGGACTGTGGAGGGGTGGGTGGAAGTGGACTCGGGAACCATAGAGGTGTGAGCGGGAGTGGGCTGGGTAGCTGGGGTTATTATTGGGAATGCGAGAGGTTCGACCAGTGGAACCATGTGAGGGGCAGAAGCAGCCGGTATGACAGCAGGAGCAGAGGCAGGGGCTCCTGACATGGGTGGGGGAATTGGGGCTCCTAATGTGGGGTCTCCTGGGAGGGCAGGGGGAGGGGCTGGAGCCCCCGGGATGGAGGGAGAGGAGCTGGAGCCCCCTGCCCAAAGGGAGGAGGAGGAAGTGGTCAGATTTCTAGAGGGTCCCAGGCTTTTTCCTATTTTCTTTGACTTGCTCTGCCTCTGTAGTCTTTGATACCTTAAAAACTTTTACCTCTAGGGGTTTTGTGTCTCCTGTCCAACAGGAAGCATATTCTTTTTCTTCTGGATCTAATGATTCTTTGGAATTTACAAATTTGTTTAAGGCCTCGCAAATCCAAACCTCAGAAGATCCCTATCTAGGCCAAAATACATGATCTGGTCTTATTTCCCTTTTAGTCCACTCTGTTATACAATACTGAATCATTTTTACTCTATTTTTCTCTTTTGTACTAGGGTCAATATCCCAGTTAGCTAATTTAATTCCCAGAGGACTGTCTTGGGGTATTTCTGGGGGCGCCTTTTGTATTCCTTTTCTTAAACTCAACTTACTGCCTTTTTGTCCCATTTTCCCAAGGTTTTATCTGTTTGTCCCTGGCGCCTGTTTTCCCTGCTCTAACCCACTCCTCTGATAACTTAAAGATCACCTACCCTTCACACCACAGAAAATCCTCTTTTAATAATACAATTTACCCCCCCACCAGTTCCAGACAATAAACACTTTAAATCAACCGTCTATATTACATATATTTTTCATTCATTCCCATTCACTCACCTTTATTTCTTTAATGTGTCTCACTCATTCTCACTCACAACAGAACAACACAAAAATAAGATACCTTCCAAATTATTAGTTAATATCCACCCGCAGGTACAGCTTTTTTTTTTTCTTTTAGATTGGCCAACCCCAGATGCTCTCGAGTATAGTATCCTCAGAATATTCTCCTCAACTTTTAACCCCACACATCCCATCTTGTAGGATATTTCCCTATCCTCTGTCAGCCTCACACATCCCGTCTTGAGGAATTTTCTTCAGATCTCAACCCTCAATCTGACACTTTTGGGGACTTTCACTCCCATCCCCTGTTCCCTAGTAAACCGTACCAGGAAACTCGTGACTCTTTTTCCTAGGGGTCTTCCCCCTCCCGGGAACCCAGTTCCAATTACCCTCGAGGGATCTTTCACTCCATTATTCTTTCGCTTTGTTTCCTCGCTGGCCGTTTTCCTCGCGAAAGGACGAACTGTAGTACTCAGAAACCATCGCACTTGCTTTGCAAGTCTGGGATATCCAGCTCAGGTCTCACACACACATCACTCAACCCCTGTATTTGTCCCCCCGGCCATACTTACCAATCCTGGTTCTTGTCTTCTGGCCCGGGCCACCGCGGTTTTCTTGGTCTTTCAGGGAACCCTTTTACAC
Source organism: Petroica traversi (assembly GCA_025920805.1). Taxonomy (NCBI): domain Eukaryota; kingdom Metazoa; phylum Chordata; class Aves; order Passeriformes; family Petroicidae; genus Petroica; species Petroica traversi. The sequence continues at coordinate 279,160 of JAHLSL010000028.1, read as the reverse complement.
TTTTCTTTTGCTTTATTTGTCCCTTCTTGTCCATGGGTGTTGACCTGCAACCTCCGGTCCTCCTCAGAAGAAACGGAACGGGGCCACCAGAATTTGGGCGGGGCGTGCCTTCCCCTGCTCGGGATCTCCTGGGATTTCGGAGACGAGGTGTCGATCCCAGGCGAAGCTCCCAATTGTGAAAAACAAGGTCCAGCCTCCCATTGAAATTTAAAGGTTTTTAATAAAAGACAATAAGGGACATGTTATAAATACATATTATAGTGTTGGTTTTTCGCAAATAATGAATGCTATGTGTATAATACTGATCCTTGTAGAAGCAGTGTTTGTGTAGAAATGTAGCCATTCTAGTTTTGCTTAATAGTTGAGAAATAACTAACATTGCTATGTGAAATATCGCTCACAAACCACCCCTCAAGCAAGGCGATTTACTCCTATCAAGATATTCCTAGATAAGAGACTCCTCTGCCAGGGATTGATAAAGGACTAACTGAATTCTTCAAAAGAACTTCATTTGAATTATAAAACAAGTTGTAAAAGTAAAAAAAGTATTTAAAGAAAGTCTCTCTCTAGGAGAGGTGTGCTCTGGCTCTGTGCCAGTACACCCAGCGTCCCGGGACGCCGTAATTCCTTTGCTTTGTCTTTGTCTTTTCTTGTTGATTTTTTATTAAAAACCTTTTAACT
>JAHLSL010000028.1:189451-205554 GCA_025920805.1 Petroica traversi | reverse complement strand
GCCGGCCGTCCCTGTGGTCAGCTGTCTGGCCCACGCCATCGGCCACATCAGAGGTGCTGAGAGCAGGCACGTGGGCATGGGTGTGTGGCCCCCAGACTGGAGGAGGTGCCTGAGATTTGTAAAAGCATTTTTACACATCTAGAAGGGCTTGTTTTGTTGTTTTGGGGTTTTTTGTTTGTTTGTGGGTTTTGGGGGTTGGGGGTTTGTGTTTGTTTTGGGTTTGGGGGGGTTTTGTTTGTTTGTTTTTTGTTTTCTGGGTTTTTTTTCCAGAGCTAAAAGCAGGACTGACTGACTCAGCTTTCCTGACTGGAATTAATTAATGGAGGAGCTCGGAATTTGACAGGTGGGTGTCCATCCTACTTCTCAAGGAAGCACACGGGCATCCCTCACCATCCTAGACAAGTGACAGCGATGGCTGGATGTGACATCTGTGTCACACACCTGGCTCCACATGTTCCCCTGCACATTTGTTCCTCCAGTTGCCATAGTAAAGATGCACCTCAGAGTGCTGCAGGCTGCAGCCGCCCAGTGTGTGAAATCCCTGCAGCTTCTCACCCCAGATGAGAACAAAACACCTGTCAGAACCTGTCAAGTCAAAGGCAGTGCTACGAAATGCAGTCACAAGAGGAAAGGCTGATAAAGATACCTGGTTTATTCCCCTGCCAGGAAAAGAATTTAGATCAGATTTCAAGCCAATCTCTGCATCTCTTTCTAGTTTTTATTTTTAAACGAGTCTGTTGTAGAAGGCACCAGACTGAAAGGCTACTCTTCTTCCCTATTTTTCTGCTTCATACCCAGATTTAGAGCTGGTAATGTTATTTTTTAAAAAAAAAGATCATTCACTGTCTCCTTTAAGAAAATAATCTGAATAAGACAAAAAAGGAATAATGAAAATGCTAGTTTTAAGTAATTTCTTTGATCAAAATATTTCAGAAGATAATTTGAATGTAAGGGGGTTTGGGTTGTTTTTTTTTTTCTTGGGGTTTTTGTTTGTTTGTGTTGGGGTTTGTTCTCTTTTTGGCTTTTTTTTGTTGTTTGCTTGTTTGGGGTTTTTTAGGGGGCTTTTTGTGGGTTTTTTGTGGGATTTTTGGTTTTGTTTTTTTTATTTTTTTCCCAAAAAAACCTTGCTTTTCCTTACTTAGCTAGAGAGTTAGTAAGGATTTTTACATATGGTAAAGAAGAAATCATCTTTCTGAATAAAAGATGTTTCAGACTGCTACAAGATATCCAAATGAACTAAATAAAAGATTCTGTCTCAAAGAAAACATTAAGACATGATTTTTCCTCCAAAAGTGTGGGACAGAAATTATTTTGAAAGACTTGAATCATTTGATGGGACAAAAACCTAATTTTGCAATTGTACTACAAAAGCCCTGGAAAGTACAAGATGAAAAGAGAGCCCTGTATTTCACTTCTATAGTAACAAAAATAATAGAAAGGAACAATTATTATTTTATTGGTAGGAAATGGTTATGCTAATTTGGATGGAATAAATGGGCATGAAATATCAAAGTTAATAATATGTCCAAAGAAAGTAAAACACTAAAAATTTCTAAATGAACTTCAGAGACTTCTTTTCTTGGGTTTTTTTTTGTTTTATTTTTTATTTTATTACGGAGAGTTTAGTAAGCAATGACAAGATCTAGTGGCAAGCAAGCGCAATTAAAAATCATATTATTTTATTAAATATATGAAATAGTTATATCAACTAGAAATCCTTGAAGTGTAGAAAATTATGTAAACCTTTCATTTTACAAGATCTCTTATTTTCTATTTCTCTAACAACAGTTTCTGCAGCATAAGATGACCCCTCTAGACACTCTTTTAGATGTATTTAAATATGGTATTTATGGGAAAGGAAAAAAATAGTGTTGTGAAGTTTGTGTTCTTGCCCTTATTTTAGAGGGCAATTTCTTAAAAACAAAATAAGATCAACCACATGAGGAAACATGATGAAAGAGAAAAGAGCAAGAAAAGCAGTAAATAATGAGACCTCAGGGCTAGAAAAGGGCAGGTGAATTCTTGGACACCTTAATCTGTCAGAAACAGGGCAAAATCATATCACTGCTGGATGTTTAAGACAGTGCTTTCAGCCATGTTTATCTTCACTGTTGCTCTGGGATGGCATCTCAGAAATGCCATTTTGGTTGAATTTTTTTCTTTTTTTTTAATGTGGGGGTGTGGTGGTGGTGTAGGAGAAATACAGTAGGGGAAAATAAAAAAAGGAAAAGGGAAAAGAAGAACGCCAGCTCTCTGACTGCAGGGCTCTCAGCAGTTTGGCAGAGTCAGTGGAGACACTACTGTCATTTGGAGCTTTCTCTAGAGCTCATTTCACTGAATTTGTTCTTCCTGAGAAAGGTGAAAAAAAAGCCTGAGCTGCCACAGTGACCAGAATGTCCTCTGACCTCAGCACCTGCAGTGGAAAAGCCCCTTCCACCCCTGCTCCTCTTGTCTTCAGCACCTTACAAAGGATCCTCAGGGCTGGAGACAAAAGGCAGACTGACCACACAGTTAGCCAACAGATGAAGAAAAACTAGGAATAAACCAGATGTTCCTCACCTCATGGACTGATTCCCTGGCCACAGAGATACACCAGAACTGCTAATCCAGGGTATCCCCATTCCCACAGCCCTGGAAAAGGCAAATAAGCCATGGCTAAGAAAGCTCAGGCCTTCCTGTTTTACCTTCCGGTGAATTAATCTGATTAGATAAGAAGGTAATTACCAAGATTCACTCACTATCTGTAGTGGTGGTTCAAGCCCACAGAGTTTCTTCCCCCCTGAGGAATCTCTGGAGACCTGGAGAATGAAGCCCCCCCTGGGGTGGAGTTGAAGGTGGTTTGCCCTGGAAGGGGATCGGGCTCCCCCGTCCCTCAGTTCACAATGGTATTTTGTATCTCCCTCTCTCCTCCCTTCCTCCTTCCCGATTGGTCCCTGGCCCTTTGTCCCTCCCCGGTTCCTCCCCCGTGCCATTCTGAGATTGGTTGTAACCCTCAGAATAAAAGCCTGATGCCTCGGCTGGGCCAGGGTCTCTCGCCCCTGAACCCAAGCAGCAGCTGAACACCGTGGGAGCATGTCAGATTTGGGGTCCGGGTGAGGGAACACTCTGTGCAGCACTCCGGCTTTTGGGACAGTGTGGCTGCCATCCTAGGGAGGCGCGGCTCGCAGCAAGGGGAAAAAAGTCCCTGACTGAAGTGGACTTGGATATTAAAAGGACACTTTCAGAACACGCTGCCGAGCCGCTGACCATCCCTGGTGGTCAGCTGTCCAGCCCAAGCCACCAGCTACAACTATCCATATTTTCACATCACAGCAAAAGTTAGAGATTGCTGGAAACTGTGAAGTGCCTGCTGAGAGCCCAGTTCAATTCCCATGGTTCAATTTTAATTCTGAAGCCAAAATACCTGAACTATCATCTCCTTGCACTTTCCAAAACCCTTCCTGTCTTCCACCTTCTGTGAGAGTCCTTTTTCTCCACCAGGGTTCTGCCTGACCTAACCACACACTCAGGTGTATTTCCTTCCTCTCCCTTGAGCATGATGGAGTTTGATTAGTGCCCTTCAGCTGGATTATTCCCAACATAGATCAGACCAGGACATTTCTGACTGTGACAGATATCCATGAACTGGCATTCAAACAATGCTGCTTTAAGCTCTTACTTGAACCTTACTGGCAGAAACAGTCAAAATTTGTGGAAAACATAAGAAGTGAATGATGAGAACTTGTTAAAAAACCTGAATAAATACTCACCAGGGAAAACTAAAATGGCATGCTGTTTTCATAGAGCTAATATTAATTTTCTGATTTCTTGATTAAAACAAAAATGGAAAAATGATTCCCAGCAGGTCCCCCTTCTCTTGCTAAGTTAATAGCAAGGATGCCATTACACTGAAAATGATACATTTGATGCTAAAACCTAGATATGTCTTCTTTTCTTCAATTCATTCAGCCAGTGATGTTCAGCCATGTTCCACTGGGCTGGGACAATCTCCCTGCATTCTTAGACTGAAAAAGAAGGGTGGAAAAAGCAACTCATCATTATGGGCTCTAATAACTGGCTGTTAACCCAGCAGCCTGATGCTATGAAATAAATCTGGAAGGGCAACTGTCACGAATGGGTTTAGGAGTTAAATAAGTCCTTTCCTACTGCCCAGGCCTCCGACAGCAGATAGTAACCTTATCGAGACGACCAGCACCTCAAAACCCCCTCCCGTTCGTAAGTTCTTTTAATGATGACTGATTCTGTCTATTATATAACAGATTATTTATTAACAGACGGGAAAACTACTGACTATAAGACTTAAAAACAAGACTAATACTACACAGGAATATCTACTAGTAGAATACATACAGTGCACGATAAGGTACCATACAAATTACAGCTAGCAAAGAAAAGCATAAGCTAAGGATTCAATGTATCTTACCATCCAATTATTGGTGCAATACATATGATGTCCTTTTCCCTCAATCTCCGGAGAAGTAACCGCAGGAGATGCGTCCAGCTCCCGGGGTGAAGTCTCTCACACCTTTGGGGTGATTGCTGAGGCTTCTAACTCAGGGATAACTCGTGTATCTTTTATAGCATAAAACGGTGTCTCTAGAGTCATCAATTTTCTTTACCTCTTCCTACACTCATTCTTTCCAGATGTTTGGCCTAAGCCTTCTGGCACCAGAGAAAAATTCCACTAAGCCCTCTGACTGCAGTGTTATCTCTCTGGTGTCTCATTTAACTCTGGAATGCAGGAAGGAAAACAAGGGGGGGGGGTCGGAGTGCCCTGCCACAGCAACACAGCAGCAATCCAGAACTGTTACTGCTCAGCCACCATGGCCAACAGAGTGGGAGCAGAAAGCAAAAGTGACTTGGGAAAGAAAGGGCAATGAGGGACCCCTAACTTCAGAGAGGGGAGGAGGCCACCATAAACAAAAGACAGATGCATGATCAAAGCAGTGACATCCTCACTTGCTGAAATGTGCTCTTTACAATGAACTCAGTTCAGGCAAGGACAGACTTTGGGAAGGGTTCCTGCGCATGTGGAGCCCAGCAGTGACTCCTGTTACTTTCAGTGGTATCTCTCAATCTCCCTGATATGTGTTTGGTCTGGCAGAGAGTGTTTTGCCTCTTTCTGGTGCTTAGTAACTCAGATTGACATTAATATTAATAGTAATGGAAGATCCTCAAAGTTTTGGGTCCTTCACAGAGACCTGCTGTTATTTATTGCTTGTACTGTCATTTTGCCCTTCCTTGCCTCTGCTCTTCTTGACTGAAGCAAATTAGTGAGAAATCAAGAAGTCCTTTCACAGGGAACCCAAATACCTTCTGAGAAGGGTCATGAGGTGAAAAGAGGAATATCCAGCTGCAAATCATTGTGTCCAATATACCTCCAGGCACCTGTAGGACATTCTGCCTGGTATTCAGCTCATGGTTTCTAAAGGTCTAAAATCTCCACTGGGTCCTGGATATATTTACCAGTCTCTGCTACCCTTGGGCACCTGAAATGATACAGCTATGTTCGGGTATCCCAGTGGCTTTCTATCAGTTATGTAAGGGGGACATTTACTTTCTGGAGGAAAATTCCATCTGTGAGCCGAGAAGCTCGAAGACAAAGGGCCTGATGAGGCACAGTTGAAGTGGGCAGGAGCTTTTCACAAGTGCCCAGCTCAGGTCGGTTATCAGCACTCAGCAAAACCTTGGCTGTTCTATATCAAAGAATGATCCTTCCTGTGCTGCCAAAATGACACAGTGCTGATAGACAAATCTTGCTTGTTAAACACCACAGCTGAGTGCTGCCCACACACGCTGCAAGTACCTAAGGGGAAAATGGGCTTAACAACAGAGTTAGAGCACAGATCCTCAGAGTACAAGATAGCATCCAGCACGTGTAGTTCGGAATCAGCAGCCTTTGGAGAACTGAATGCATTTGAGGAGGCCACTGCTACCAGCTGCGCTTCTCTAAGATGAATTTACATTTAGCACACAATTAATTTCCCTTGCACAAATGAAAGGGATATTGGATTACTCAGAGACAGGCATCCCTGTAAGCTTGGCCACTAGGCAGATGTTCCTCATCACAGATTCTGGGTCAGCTTGGGGCAGGGAGGATGTGTTTAATTTCAAATATTAACCAGGATAAGCAATTTTTGTTGGATTCCAGAAGCTCCTCGGGGACAAAGTCCTACTTGTAGGGAATGTGCAAGCAGTGAATTTCCACCCATTCAGCATTGATTGCCTATGTTACTTATGCTGCTGCTGTGTCTCCAAAATCAACGCAATGTTAAGCAGTCGAAAAGCCATTATAAAACTCAGTCTGTTTAGCTGGATGTGCAATGTACTCAAATTTATGGTCAGGTCGTCCCTGTTCCAAATAACCAGGATCAAAGGAAGGTTTGGCTTGCAGAAGAATATGACGTAGGCTATATGTGTCAAATTGGCTGGAGGGGCAGTGTTTGGGAGTAAGCCATGTGCTCCCCACAGTGCCTGAGCTTCCCAGCCTGGAAAGCAATTTTGGTAGGTCAAGACAGGCAGAGAGTGACACAATACAAAGCCAACTCTGAGGATCAGGAATAGCATTAAATATCTAAATAACATTACAGCCTATAATGCTGTAGACACAGACTACCAAGCTGTAGAATAGCAGGGGGGAAAAAAGCACAGATAAAACCCTGAAGAAACCAAAGTGAGAGAGAGCCTGCTATTTTTTTTTTTTTTTTTTTTTCTGAACAGGTCCTTTAAAAAACCCAGCTTTTGAGTCCTCTATGCACAAAGCCAGCATAGTTGGTAAAATGATGGATGATTGGATCAAGCCTGGCAAACATCAGAAGAACCCACACCACTGAGCTGGAAGACTTTTTCTGCCGTATCCTGGAACAGACTTTGTGCTGGCATCCAAATCTGTTGAGTTTGGCCATGGCTTTCCCCCCAAACAGAGCTGTGGAGCAGCACAGTGGAACGGTTGCATTCTGCAAGGGGAGCTCAGAGAGCAGCAGCTGATGGAGGGAGGCAGCTCCCTCCACTTAATGCAGGGCTGGGAGGTGAATTCTGCCTCCCAACAGCCTGTGGAATTTGCAGTTCGCTGCAAACGTTTTTTTGCTGATCGTGTCACACTCAGTTTCCTAAGGAGGAAGCAGGGGAACTCAGCCTTATTTGCATGAGTTTCACATCCCTCTCCTTGGCTGAGAACACACTGTGCTGTTCGATGGACAGCTCCTTTCTGATTCACTGCTCTAATTATATTTTACAGCCGGAATATGCTGGTGGGTAAAATTCTACTGAGAAGCAACAACATTTTGTAGCATTCTCCTGTTGTTCATTTCCATGACTTCCCTTCATTTTTTTCCCCCTCAAGGCTCATTTTTCAGGCACTAGTCATTCTGGAGAGAGATGTTCTCACCTCCTTGATGCTTACTTTTGACTAACAGCCATATTCTTCTTTTATTTGTTTATTTACTGTACATTTGCAGGCATATGGTGACAGAAAGAGAAAATAAGAACAGGTTTATGTTTTGTCTAAAGCAGCTGGTAAAGAGCTGTAGTATCTGTCTGCAGGTAGGCCTTCACAGTAACAATAATCCTTTTGCACAGGAGAATAGCATCATACAGGTTTAGAGACATTCATATTTCCAAGATTAATTTGGGCTCTTTGCTACATGAAATTGCTTCTGGTATGCTGTGTTATCCCCACATGCAGAACCTCTCCTGGACCACTTGTCAAGGGAGAATAGTCCCCCGTCAGTTTCACCTCTCATCCAGCTGGACAGTTATCTCTTAGTCCCAGACATCACTGGAGGTACTATCCCAAATTTAGGGATAGTTTGGCTTGCTAGCTTCTCCTGAGAGGCTCAAAGAAGGTGTCCCTAAATTGCAAATCTGACCTAATTGCTTCTTATGCCACCAGCTCACAGCATTACACAGCCCTTCCCGGGGGAGAAGGGCTGCAGCAACTCCTCCCCGCCCCATGGAAGAGAGGAAGAGGAATTTCAGAGGGGACATGTGATGCCTTTTTTCCTGGTGTTATGAAAATGAAGCTAGACATGGTTAGAGGGTTTGGGGTCGTTACCTCCATATTTTAATCAGGATCCGGCTGGATGCATTCACTTCACCCAGGTGACAGTGTGGCAAATGCATACCCACCGTCAATCACATACACAAGTTATAGACTTTACACATTAGCATATCTAACAAGGGAGCCAAATAATGGGGCTGGGGTGGGCTAACCTCTAGTTTACAGAATCTGTCCTGCTAGGAGACCTTGGCTTCCTAAGATAGTAGGATGTTTGGTCTCCCTGGCTCTGCAGTTATGAGGTGTTTAGTCTCAGGGCCTGCAGAACACTTACAAAACACTAAGCACTAGATTAAGTGAAGGGTTACAAGTATGTGTGGCCAGTGACAAGGGCCGGACAGCTGACCACAGGGACGGCCGGCGGCTCGGCAGCTTGTTCTGAAAGTTTCCTTTTTGTTAAGTCAACTTCAGCTGAGGACTTCTTTTTCCCTCGCCGCGAGCCGGGCTTCCCTGGGATGGTGGCCGCTGTCCCAAAAGCCGGAGAGCTGCTGAGAGAGAGAGTGTTCCCTTGCCCGGAACCCAAAATCAGACACAAGACACCAGGTCTGCTCTGCTTGGGTTCAGGGGCAAGAAGACCCCAGAAGGCCCAGCTTTCAGACTTTTATTCTGAGGGTTACAACTTATCTTATAACGGTACAGGGGAGGAAATGGGGAAGGGTCAGAGGGTCAGGGTCCAGTCGGGAAGGAGTAAGGGAGGAAAGAGTGAGACACAAGATACTATTGTTAACTGAGGGGCAGGAGGGGGGAGTTCGACTCCCTTTCCAAGGCCAAACTTATCTCTACCTTCAGAGGGGCCTCACTTTCTAGGCCCCCAGAAATTCTTCAGGGGATATGTCATTCTCTGGGCTTGAACCGCTGCTACAAGTATGCATGCTAATACTTGTGGCTACACAGAACTGTGTAAAAGGTATATAAAAGAAAAGGAAAAAATCATTCCGGCATCACATGGTATAGGACTGCAGAGCACCACTGCTGCTGGGCTGAGCTTCACACAACTTTCCTTGCCTCCTGTTATTTTCTCCAGCTAATGTTGGAGCTGTTCCTGGGGCTGGATGATTGCCTGACTATTCCATGCTGTAAAGTGCAGCAGGACTCCAGGCCAGCCAGATCTGTGTGTGTTTGGCAGGTAGGGAGAGGAGAGGGAGGGGAGCACACTGGCTGCTGCAGCAGCAGCAGGATCACAGCTTGGCTAACGGGGGAAAAACAAAAACATGATCTCTCATTTAACTGTGCTAAATGACAAATTGCTTAGAGGCAAGGCTGCCCACTGGGGAAAACACCACCAAAGTGATTGTTTCTCATTTCCTAGAGACTGCTGACCAAGGGAGGGAGGGGAAGAAGGTGTATTTGAAATGCTCGTCAGGTGCTTTATAGTGCTCAATCACAGCTATTTTCTCCATTTTTGCAAGAGCTTCTGGTATAACGTTATTCTTAGTCCTTGGCAACATTCAAATGAAAAGAAAAATCTCAGGTGACTGCTTTAAAGATGCTTTGTCTTCCATTGCTTAATTCTGTTTCAGCAGAACTTGAGGCACAGATGGTTTCCTTTTCTTTTTTTCCTAAACTTAAACCTGCCAAACTTAGGGTTCAGAGATCTGTCTTTTCACACTGTACCTGCTGATGGGCCAAGCACCTACACTGTGCTGGAACAGTAATTTTGCACCACCCCTTCTCTGCCAAAAAATACATTCTGGTGTTGCTAAGGAAATCTTTCACCCAAATCTTGGCAAGGGAAAAGAAATGCTTAATTAAAAAGAAAAAGAAAAACCTTTTCATTCCTTTGTTGTATTTGTTTGCTATACCATACAGTGCCTATTCATAAAACATAAGCCCCATTTTCTTAGAATTGTAGAATAATTTAGGTTGGAAGGGACTTCTGTGGGTCACCTCGTGCGACTGCCTGCAGAGGTAACTTCAAAGCAAGATCAGGCTGCTGAAGGTCTTTTGTAGTCAAATCTTGAAAGCCCCAAGGATGCAGAGCCACACCTCTCTGGGCCCCTGTTTCCATACTTCGAAAAACTCACATATTTTTTTTTTTTATGTATATACAGCCAGAAATTCTTTTTGCTGCAGCTCATGCCCACTGGCTCCTGTCCATTGATTGTGCACCTCTGAGAAGAGTTTGTCTCTGTCTTTGCTATAATGTCTCTTGCTAAGGTCCTCTCACTCATTGGTTGGTCACTGTGGAGAAGCAAGGATCTCCCAGCCTCAAATGTGTGGGTCCACTCTGCTCTCTCCTGTGCCTCATCCTGCTCGTGTTTTCTGCCTAGTTTTCCCTTTGCTTTGCCTGAGATGGCTCATCCCACACATCACAACGTCACCAGACTGAGCAAGCCCATCAAGGAGGAGGTGAGAAGGAAAGATGCATGAAACAGATCTAATCAAACATCAACACAGGTGTCCACATAAGGGAAATTGTCCCTGTGGCTCCCCTGTCCCCATCTGAACACTCATTTGGGGCTGACTGGCTTCTGACTATTTTGAAAGCACCAAGAAAAGCCTATTTTCCCCCATTTTACTGGTTTCTTCCACTGTGCACGCACATATTTTGTAAAAAACAAGACATTCAAGTCCAGTAATGAGTTCCAATTCAGCAACAATTTAACCTTTTCCTCCACAGTGTGAAGGAACACTTCACAGAATTAACATACACTAATTAACGTATTCTTAGTGTCAGAAAAGGCCTTAGATAAGTTTTGATTATATTTTGTTGCTTGATCCTTGCATTTCAGTTTCAGGATGTTTCACATTGACTTTTTATTATTTTCCTCTTACTCATCCTGATCAATACATTTCTAAATTCTGACAAGAATCCTCAGGAGTATTTGCCATAGCTCTAAGCAGGCCAAAATCTCTGCTCTTGACAACTCAGAAACACATTGAACTTTCCAGGATTGTACAAAGACAGAGTCATGTTAACAGCTTTGACTCTATTTTCGAGCCAAATTGCAGATAACCTTTAAATAGTCTTATGGAGGGATTTCTCCACAGATTATCAGGACAGGTTTGTACCAAGAGATCATTTTGTTCCCTGAATAAATTGAGGTTACCAAGAGGTGACATTTCAACAATGTCAACTGTTCTTATTTCTTCAGTAATGTGTTTCAATAGAGCCTGGTCTGGGACAGAGTAATGCATTCCCCAGATAACTGGGGTAAGCTAAACCTGACTTCATGGCCCAGATTCTGGAAAGTCTTACACTGTTTCACCATATTATTGTGTTTGGTTTTATATGCAAGTACCAACAGGAGAAGAAAAAAAATGCCAAAGGGAACAGTCTGTTGCTCTCTCTGTTAAAAAAATATTTTAAAATGGTTCATTAAAAAGGATAAATTGTTTTCTCATTACTATTCAAACCAGTAAATAATGCATTTTTCAAGAACACTTTATTAATTAAAAATGTTTATGTCTTTACTAAACAGATTGCAACAACCATTTCTAATACCAAAGATGATGTTATTTCTTTGGTGTCCTGGTTTAGGGCAAATATTTAGGAGGAAACCTCTGGGGGGGTCTCCTCTAGGAAGAGCCAATTCCAAACACCCCTCCCCCAACAGGTCCGGGAAGAATTTCCTTAGAGAAAAGTGGAAAAAACTATTTATTTAACAAATAGAATATTCACAAGCATAGAAAAAAAATTGGATAATATGAAAACAATGAAACCTCACCTTCCTCTGAAGAGATTGTAGATTCAGAGTCTGTCTGAGTCTGGTTCAGTTCTCCAGTGGGGCTACAGCTTTAAGTTAGGCCCAGAGAGACAGAGAGAGTGAAAGTGGAGGAAAAAAAAACACTTGCCGTTTGTCTGCAGGAGTTACATCTTATCTCCCTGCAAAAAAGCCAAGAAAGATCCGAGGAAACCCTCCGCTGTGTGCTTTTCAAGCACACACAGAGTGTATATGAAAAAATCGCTGCCCCGCTGGCATGTAGCCTCAAGGCCTTTTCTAAGAGATAAGATGTAACTCCTGCAGACAAACGGCAAGTGTTTTTTTTTCCTCCACTTTCACTCTCTCTGTCTCTCTGGGCCTAACTTAAAGCTGTAGAGCTTAATGTCCAGCATAAGCAAGAGGACGATTGGGGATACAAACAAGTCATATGGCCAACCCAGGACATTTGGTATTGTCATTTGTCTATTAAATTATCACTAAACAAATGAAAAAGATTAAATATTTACCCCTAGAGTCAAACTTAGAATTATTCAGTGACCAGTTCTCCATGTCTGACAGCCAGGTTATTGAATCCTTTGCAGGAACACCACCTTGCATTACTTGTACCTTTTCGCTTAAATTAAAATACCAGCATGAGTAAAACAAAAATACCACGAGAATCGAGGAGATGGATTTATCTAGCAGCATTCTGGGTTGTGCATGAGAGGGATCCTGGCTCACACTATGGAAAAATGGCAAAAATACTTTTTGAGTGTGTAAATTTAGAAAACAAATCACTGTTTGGACTGGGTTATATTGAAGGGATGGATAATGCACAAGTAGGACTGTGAGACCAGCTGGAAGACTAAATTGCAAGCTCAGCTGAAAGTGCCTCAGTTTTAACCTCTGGGACACAATCCTAAGGTTTGCCATGCCCAGCCACAGGGCAGTGCTGTGACAAGAAGGGGTCAGAGATGGGTGTAGCCTTGATGGAATTATCCTGCTCTGCCAGTGTCTTAAAGGTGCTACTGGGCCCTGTATTTGTTGCAAACAGTGACCCAGGACAGCCATGTGCAAAAGTGGGAGAAAATTGCTGCTCCTGGGAGGAGCTGGGAGCATCTCCCAGACCATCCTGCCCCTGACCCCCCAGGATCTTGGATTGCAGCTGTTCGTCTTCAAGACATGGTCTGACACTCATCCTTCTCAAAGCACAGGATGGAAAATAGATTCCCCCCTGTCACTGCTGTGACAGACTATGATCCTTTCTATAGGTGGACACAAAGTAAGGCAACAGAGAGATTAAGACATGAGGTAATAAATACATTCCTAAGTACAACAAAAATGCAATCTTAAATTTTCACAGCCTGGCCTTTTATACCTCTCTTCAAAAGGAACAAAAAAACACATCCAATATAATTTGAATTTTGGAGCTCCTACTTGACTATTCCCAGTGAACTAAGAGTGTGAGGTGAGCAGCAGAGGCAAAGCCATTACATGGAAAAAATGAACAAGGCAGCGTAGTTACTTTGAAGCTACAGGACTTTGGTTGCTCTGAACTGATTGCTTGAATGCTTTTTTTTTTTTTTTGTGAAAAGGTTTTTTTAAGGTACAGCTTAATTACCAAAATGTTAACAAAGCTAAAGCCCCAGGAGTAGGCAAGAAAATTAGAAATGTTCACACATTCAAAAGCATACAAAAATAATCCCTTTCCATTTTCAGGACAGAAATGCAGGGAGCTGAAGCAGAGCACATCACCTGCCAGGGTACCTGGGGCTTTGCAGGTGAAAAAGGGGACAAAACCAGCACAAGGCACATGCAGGCAACAAGTCCTTCATTATCAATGTGTTATTATCTGATGATTATTGACTTCAGATTCTTGACAGCAAACAGTAAATCTTGCTGATCAACAACAGGACCCCTGGGATGAGAAAACTTCATTCATCTTTCTGAGTTTTGAGTCTATTCTGGCCTCAGCCCCTCAATTTGTATGGTACAGCACAAATTCACTTCAATTACACCATGTTATTCCATCCTGGGCTGGCCAGAAAGTCTCTGTAAATGTTTGTGAGGGCAAGTGTCAGATCATGGTCACCTCCCAGCTGGAGGCTGAATTGTAAATGTGTGTGACACTGGGGTAAGACAGTGTCTCTAGTCAGTATTCATGAAATCATTCTCATTTAGGTTGGAAAAGACCTTTAGGTCAGCAAGTCCAACCATTAACAAACACTGCCAAATCCACCACTAACCCCTGTCCCCAAGTGCCACATCTGTACATCTTTTAAATATCTCCAGGGATGGTGAGTCAACCATTTCTGTGGACAAACCTTTCTTCTAGCTGCTCATAGAATATTTCATCTCTGTCTTTATCCTGGTTGGATGACCTATGACAGGCTCCCACCAGGATTCCTGCTTTGTTGGCATTCCCCCTCTATCCTATTGTCCCACCATTAAGTTTCAGACAATAAAACACTCCCTGACAGGGCTACCCCAGTGCCTCTCCTTCCTTGCCCATCCCTTCTGAAGAGTTTGTAGCCATCCACTGCTGCACTCCAGTTGTCCCAGTCATCCCATAATACTTCCAATGTTTCCAACGGTGTCATAGTGTTCCAGATGCATGGCAGCTTCCAGCTCCTCCTGTTTATTGCCTGTGCTGTGTGCATTGGTGTAGATGCTTTTTAATTGGACTATAGAACCCTGGACCTTCTTAGGGGGAGAAGTTATTAAAAGCAAGAGCTGCCCAGAGTGTTTTCCTTCACCAAAGGAAAAACAGTTTTCCCACGGATATAAAGACAAACCCCTGATTTCATTTTGGGGGGAGTGCTTTGAATTTTTTTAATTAGCAAGCAAATTAAGAAGCTTAAGGGCAGGCAAGCATTTCTCTGGTTTTCTGAACACCTCAACTTCTGAACCTCACCTAAGAAAATCCCTCCTTTTTGTGCATCTCCTATTAGAAAAAGATGATTAAGTGAACTGGACTAATTCTATGTGTAAAAGCAAAACAACCTCAACTTTAGGAGGAGGAAAAATGTTTCAAGTGCACTTTTCAGTCTTTGTTCCAGTTATTTATTCCTTTTGTCTTTCAACATCTAGCAATCAAAGGATTAAAAAGCATGTACACAACAAGTGATGGCTTAATACATCAAAGCAGGTATGACAACGAGTGAAGTAGGAGCCAGGGAAAGAGACAGCTCCCTGAGATTTCTTAAATTAGATCTCCAAGTTCTGCATGTGAAATGGTCACAAAACAACACACAGATCGCGGTAAAACACAATAGCAATTATAAAAACCAGTCTGGGATAAAAGCAGAGTAAAAGGCACTTGTCCATGTTGCTGTGTTCTACAGCACCTCAGAGTAGAGATCACCAAAACACATCCACTTCTGCAGTTAATTCCAGCACAGAGCCACTCGCTCAGTACTGTGTTAGGTTGGGACACAAAGGGAGGTGTGGATGCATCTTCTCTCACATGACCTCCCAGGTATTGACAAATACTCTCTTCCTAAAATAAATGGATTTTCTGAACAGCATATCTCTTCCCTTCTCAGCTGTGGTTAGTGGCAGACCCTAACCTGCAGTGACAGGAGTTAGGTTCAACATCAGCACAAGGTTCCCAGATGGATTTAGCCTAATTAAAACATCCACTGAAGTTACATTCAAAAGCTACATGCAGCTTTATAAATATCCTCACAGCTGTAAATTGAGTATTTTCTCACACTTGCAGGCAAGGTTCCTGGCTTGCCATGTGCTCCAAAATGATCTACAACTACCCCCCAAAGGGCTGTAAATAAGGAAAAAATGGGGGAGGGGCCTTCTGATGACCCACTGCTGCATATGGAGGTGACAAAGAGGGCACTACCAGACCCACTTTGAACTGTCTCATGCTCAGAGCCTGGCAGAAATCATGTTTGTTGGTGTCCTGGTTTAGGGCAAATATTTAGGAGGAAACCTCTGGGGGGTCTCCTCTAGGAAGAGCCGATTCCAATCGCCCCTCCCCCTACCGGTCCGGGAAGAATTTCCTTAGAGAAAAGTGGAAAAAACTATTTATTTAACACATAGAATATTTACAAGTATAGGGAAAAATTGGATAATATGAAAACAATGAAACCTCTCCTTCCTCTGAAGAGATGGTAGATTCAGAGTCCGTCTGAGTCCGGTTCAGTTCTCCAGTGGGAGGACGATTGCCGGGCCTGGCTGTAGAAGTCGGCGGGGCGGGGCGGGGCCGCCCCCGGGGGGTTCCCTGGTGTCCTGGGCCCACGAGATGCCAACCAGCCCCAGGAAGAGGAAAACAAAGAAAAAATACCCAGCAAAAGAAACAAAGTCTCTCCCTGCAAAAAGCCGGAAAAAAAAAATCCGAGAAAAGCCCTCCGCTGTGAGCTAGGGCAGCACCCCCACAACAGAGAGAG
>JAHLSL010000028.1:165102-184451 GCA_025920805.1 Petroica traversi | reverse complement strand
GGGACGATTGGGGATACAAACAGGTCATATGGCTAACCCAGGACAGTTGGATACAACTAACAATCTAGTTGAATCAGGGCAGTCATGGGGTTGCCTCCAGCATGTCCTGCAGATCAGAAATGATCACCCAGAGCTGCATATCATCACCACCCACGGGCTGCTTCCCCACTCCCACCTCCCTTTCACTGAAACTTTGCAATGGATTGTGCAGGTGCTCCTCAGTCCTTTCAGTGCTGACTCAGGTCTCTTCTCTCAGGGTACACTGATGCTGTACCACTCTGACATGATGTTGCTGCAATTGGCACCGCGAGGGGAACAAGATTTCCCTTCTGCACAAGCCCCTGAGATTTGTTCTGAGGATGTACTTTCCATTTCAAATCGGAGCAAAGCAAAGTGAAAACACACACTTGCTGCCTCAGAGCAATCTTCCTGCTCAGATGCTTGGCTGGATCAGGCCCTCAGCGTGGACAGGATCAATAAAGTTCATTGTTGCAAACCACCATATAGAATTTCAATGACATGATTTAAGCAGCTCCTGGTCATCAGGGACACGAGGGCTACTGATGCAGTTGCTCAACAACACCCACTCCGTCAACACAGAGCGTGATCCAGAGTTCTTCCAGGGAATGGCTTATGTTCTGCCAGTACATCTGGCAATCCTGCTCCCAGGGACAGCCACCAGTGCAGAGTACAGAGAGGCACCATCCATGTTGGTCAGTTTTGTTATGTAGTGGACGTTGGGGCGATACATTTTCCAGACACATAATAAATCTGTGCAAAATGGATATCGTGTTTGTTGCCCAGAGACGTGAAAATTTGTTCTTCCCTCCTACTGCTATCTCAGAAATCCAGATTGATGGGAGTAAGAAGCATCAGGGGAGGGCTCAGGATGCTCTGGATGAATGACATGCAATTCAGCCTGACATAATGGCCAAGAGCAGACAGCCAGGGTTTCAATTAACTCCCCGTATGATGGAGTCACATAGCCTTTTCTATTTGCAGTACTTCAAAAGGCCAAGGAAACAGCAACACTTGTCCCCTTGAAGTACCACAACTTTCCCACACACCCAAAAAGGCTTGCAACTTCAAATAAGCCCTGAGCCAAAACCGGATCTTGATTACAAAGCTGTTAGAAGTTTAAAAAAAGTGTGAGTTGAACAGAAGGTTAGTTGAAGGTACAACTCTGTCTTTCTAAGGAGAGAAAAGAAAGGGAAATCCTTGCTCATTGGCAAGTGGGTCAAGGCTATTTGCTGGCCTGCAAAGATGAGAGCTGTCTCTGTTGGCAGTGCTTGTAAGTACAGGGCTGTACTGGATAAACAGGAGGCATTTGAAGATCTTCTCAATAGACGTTTGCAAGGAAAGTTTGGGAATTATAAGAGATGAAGTTTAGAAAAATCTCTGAGAGAGCTGAGATATTGATGAGCAGTGAAGTCTTTTTTCTAGTTAGGTTCTTCCAAGGAAGAATTAAATGGGGAGTACATCGGGTGTCTTTGGTGACCATTATGACATTGAACAATATCCTTAGGAGATATTCTAACAACAGAAATCCTTTCAACCTCCATCAGCAGGTGCAGTAGATTTTTGGAAACATAAAACTCCTTCTCCAGTGGATCAGTGTCCTATATCCCTGCTGGCCTTAAGGAGCCAGTTCTCCTTTACAAGTGTCCCTCACACATATTCTTTTCTCAGCCCTGAAGTCTTTCCCTCCTTTTCTTTCCCATTCCCCTTGTCCAAGGCAAGACAAAGACCAGTCAGTGTCAGGCCTGTGTGTGCTGAGCAGCCATCTAGAGCAAAGTAGGACAGGTAAAGCTCACGGCAGCCCTCATTAACAGAAACATGCAAATCTCACTCTTTTGCCTGTTCTACTCAAAGAAACATAATTTCTGCTGTCCACAATGGTTCAAATTGGTCAATTAATTCAGAGACCATTAGAAGAGGGACTGCCAGACCAAAGGTGAGGGAGTATATGATTATGGATTCTTAGCTTGGGAAACCAGGCTAAAAACAGCAATAGACTGAGAAAGAATGAAACCCTGAGATGACATGAAGAGGCCTGGTTGCAGCCTCAGCACAGCAAAGGTGGGTGGGAAAATCCTTCTGAAAAACTGCTTGGAAAAGAAGTTCTTCAAGGGAAAGTCAGTGCTTGCCATTATCTCCCAATTCCCTGGCCTCGGGAAGAACATAATTGCATTTCAGCTTAACTGTGAGGAAACGAGGCTGAGATATTCGCTGTCTTTGATCACATAAGATGTTTTACCAGGGAGAACCACTGTCTCCCCCTACAGGGTGATCCATATCCGAGGCTAATGAGCTTGCTAATGAGAATTACTACAGCTGCCAATCTCCAGCTCTGGAGAGATAACTTGAAAAGCAAAATCTGCAGAGTTCAGCTCCTGAGGGAGAATCACTGCAGGACAATGCTGGGACACCTTGGGGTAATGTGGGATATAATCATACAGGGTAACTGGATGAATCCTGGGCTATAAAAATTGTATTACTTCATTGCAAAACTCTGATTTGTCTCTTCCCTCTCATTATAAGTCAAGGGAAGGAATATGTTCTTCCTTCCCCCAGGGAACACTCATTTGGATGCAAGTGGGAATTTCTTTTGGTGCTGTTCCTGGCTCTTATCTTTGACAGACAGAAGAGTGCTTATTAGAGAAGATGCACAGAACACAGGAGATGGCCTGATTACATTCCCAGCATTAGTCAGAGAAAATTCAACAAAATATCTGTCCACCCTGCCCTGGAACATTTGCCAGTCTTCCCAGGCTGTTCAAGAACAACTTAAGCTCGAACAGTGCTCTGAGTGATGCTGCAACATGCACCACATGTCTCCATTAATCCGAGGAATGGCAGAGCTAAGCACTGCCTCTTCCACCACACTGCCACCAGAATCCCTTGGATTAAACACTGGGAAGAGATTCCCACATCCTTCAGAAGGACCTAGGAGCAGGCCAGCCCAGCAGTGCAGGGCTGCAGTCTCAGCTCAGAGCAGATCAGCAGAGCACGTGCTGCCCTGCACCTCTGAGTGCTCAGCAAAAAGAAGTCTCCCCATTTTAGACCTGTTCCTGTGAGGATGCAGAGGGTGACCTCGCTGCAGAGCCATCCCTCATGCCATCAGATCACCACACACTCAGGCAAAATCCAGACAAGAAGAAAAGCAGAAAGAGGTGGCACAGGGGTCAGGAGAGGCTGAAGCCTCCCCTCCTGACTGTGCAGCTGGGCAAATGGAATTTGTGATGTTCTGTACCTGCTGTGCCAGAGCAATGTGAAATTCTCCATTGCCTGAAAAGGGAAATGGAAGAAAAATTAAAAAAAAAAAAAAAAGAAGAAAAGAAAAAAGAAAAAAAGAAAAAAAGAAAAAAAGAGAGAACTTTACAAGAGGCATGTTGCTGTTGCAGAAAAAACAGATACCAGATCAAAAAGCCCTGCTTAAAGACAGTACATATGCCAGCTCCAGGGGATTTTAAATATTTATGGTTTGCTACATTTTTAATCCTTAAGATTTCCAGGGATGCTGTGAGTAGAACATGGTGCATGTCTGACATGGGTGTGGCTTGCAATTCGCTGCAGTGGTGGGAAGGTGAAAGCAGGATCTCTCAAGGGTTCCTGAGGCTCACACCTCACTGCAAGCCTGATGGAGCTTTACATTGTGCCCTGGAAGCAAATTATGAAATCTGCCCTCACACACTGACTCTGGCACTGGCTCTGCCCTCAGCTATTCCATCCCAGGCAGTGCTCACAGCACTCTGCTGCAGGCAGGGAGGTGCAAAGGAGAGATGGTGCCCACTGCTACCCCTCCAAGGCACCTTATCCTACCTCTGCCACAGTGACAAAGGAGAGTCCCCATTCTACTCCATGGCCTAAATATATTTCTTGCCTTCTACATGATTACTAACCTGAAAGAGATTAATATTTAAGATCCCACTGGGGGGTAATTTGCAAGGTAAAATGGAGATTTTGGTTTTTCTAGTGCAGCAGCATAGGCTGAAGTGCTTTAGCAGAAGTTTGGTGTGTGTGCAGAACACCTTAGGCACACACAGGACTAATGCGTCTAACACAGGTGCTGGGATTATTATTATTTTAGCTCATGTCACCTTCAATTAGAAGAGATTTTGGGTATGCTTGTTCATATGCCTCCACTTCTCTTTCTGTGTTGCTTGAGTAAAATAAACCTAAAATACCCAAAGCTGAGGTAGGATTTCAAGGAACTCTGGCTGCAACACACTGGCTGATGTTTGCCTCTTAACTTGGGGTGAAGCTACATAAATTATTCAGGTTACTCTATTTTAACTGTCAGAGAAATTTAGGCTTCTTAACCCATTTTGCCGACTATCATGTGAGCTGAGGGAGTTTGGGAGAGAGAAAGTACTTTCTGGAGGGTAGAAATGTTTATCTTCGCAAAGAAAATATGTGTTATTCTTGGGTATAAAAATCATGTCCTGCTCCACTGTTTTCAAAAAGCCTTTACTTTTGCTCACCCTGAGGAAGCTGTAAAAGCACTGCTGTGGAGGTCACCATTACAGTTGTCCCTCTGTGATTACACCCAGGGCCTGGGTGCTGATGAGCCAATGCAGCAGCCAGCTTTCCCTGAAAGCACTGGTACCGTGCTGCATCTTCCCTGCTCTAGAAACTCAAGGAACATCAACTTTTTCCCCTCTGTGCCATTCTAAGCATGCTGCTGGAGATTATAGACCTGGGTGGGTTACAGGAGGAGAGGAGCACATCCAGACTGTCCTGTCCACTTTTTAAAGTGATGGGACTGATCTATCCAGAATGAGCCAAGTTACCCATGTGGGGTGTTTCAGCATCCAGCACTTTCCTGTAGGTTGCACAGAGACTGATAATTTTCCATGGCTTTTCCCTGCCTACTGTAATCTGGCATCATTAGACAGCACAAGGACAACTCATTTGAGCAGCAGTTAAGGGATTACAACTGGACTGTGTCTGGTCACACTTTCTCTCTCTGTACAGTGACCAGGTCATAATTAGGATGGGAATTACAGTGCTCGGTGATGTGGAGTGGCATTAAGCTGTTGAGCTCCTGGCACAGGGACCAGGTTTCAAAGTTCAGCAGCTTTTAGGACTGGCAGGACTGTGGCTTCCCACAGTGGCACAGCACTGAGGATCCAGTGCATTTCTGCAGAGCCAGGTGGCCCTGGGAAGAAATGGGGAGTGGGCACAGCCAAAACTGCAGCGTGACCCAGAGCAGCCTTGTTCAGCCCCTCCATTCCCACCCAAGGATTCACCCATGATCCCAACCCTGGGGCAAGATGCACTATCAAACATCCAGTTCTGTGGTGGTTTCACAGAAATTCAAGCCTACATCCCAATTTAGGCAGAGCATCCATGCAAAACCAGCCCCCTCCTCACCAATTTATTTATAAGAATCCAGAAGTTTTGCCTTAATGCTGTTTTCCTCCCTTTTTAATTTTTGATCCACCTGACCTTTTGGAAAAGAAAATGCAATTTACTGGCTTTTGCAGTGTTACCAATGTTCTGCAGTGTTAATTATTTATAACCATATAAAAATGAGGCTAAGCACTGGATGTTCATTTGCCAATGCTCCATCTCTACTCCTGTGCATGTTTTTTAATATGCTCTTCACAGCAATATGTGTGTTGGAGAGTTTTACCACCAATTCCTCCCTTTTTGTGAGTATTTTGTCAAGTAAAGCATCAGCCAAGCTTGATCCCTCTAGCATTTGAATTAGGAAGCTGGCACCATCACAGGAACTCCCTTGACTGCTCATATAATGCTGTATAACCCTTCAGAATTGCAGAATTTACAATTTTTAAAATTTACAATTTTTAAAATTATTTCTAAGAATGCAATGCAATGTGGTTGGCCCACACAGATTAAATAAAAAATAGCTTAGCTGTTGCAATATGACAATTTGTCAAGAAATAAACAGCAGCACACAAGACCCTATACCTTACTGGCCATTCAATACCCTAAGGAAAAATCTCCCCAGACATTTTTATAGATATTTATGAGTGAGTGTAGATTTCTGTGAAGATGAGCCATACACAGGGAGCAAATAAAAGAGTATAAAAATACATTTGGCCTTATGTGTCACAGAAAGGGCACCATCAATATTTTTTAAAGGAGCCTTCTACTGGGTTTTTCTTTTTTAATTCTGAAGCTGAACATGGTACAAGCTTGTGGTATGACTTCAAGTCAGACAATTTGCTTCATCTGTGTGTTTGTCCTGGGTTGGCCATATGACCTGTTTGTATCCCCAATCGTCCTCTTGCTTATGCTGGACATTAAGCTCTACAGCTTTAAGTTAGTCCCAAAGAGACAGAGAGAGTGAAAGTGGAGGAAAAAAAAACACTCGCCGTTTGTCTGCAGGATACATTTACTCCTACGAAGCAAGGCCTTGAGAGAGCGGAGAGGCTACATTCCAGCGGGACAGCGTTATCTTTTTTTTTTTTCATTCTCTCGAGTGTGTGCGGGAACGGCACACAGCGGAGGGTTTCCTCAGATTTTTCTCGGCTTTTTTGCAGGGAGAGACTTTGTTTCTTTTGCTGGGTATTTTTTCCTTTTTTCCCCCTCCTGGGACTGGTTGGCATCGCGTGGGCCCAAGACACCAGGGAACCCCCGGGGGGCCCCCCCTCGCCGACTTCTACAGCCGGGCCCGGCAATCGGCCCCCCCCACTGGAGAACTGAACCGGACTCAGACGGACTCTGAATCTACAATCTCTTCAGAGGAAGGAGAGGTTTCATTGTTTTCATATTATCCTTTTTTTTTCCCCCTATGCTTGTGAATATTCTATTTGTTAAATAAATAGGTTTTTTCCACTTTTCTCTAAGGAAATTCTTCCCGGACCTGTAGGGGGAGGGGTGATTGTAATCGGCGCTTCCTAGAGGAGACCTCCCCAGAGGTTTCCTCCTAAATATTTGCCCTAAACCAGGACAGTGTTATTGAAAAAAATTACTCTGCTTTCCAATTTCAGTTGATTGGTCAGTTTGAAAATATGCAAATGATTTTATGGAGTGTTAAAACATTTTCCATTTGTGTCTATTTTGTTTCATCAGTAGTAAAAGGTGATACAAGAGAATAGAAAATGAACCTTTTTCTGTTGAGGAGACTGCCCTGAGATATCAGCCATAGTTTCACTATCCTGAATGACAGACCATGAAAGATTATTCATCTGCCTTCCTATCTATCTACAGCAGTATGGGTATTATCTGCTCCTGTGTTAAAAGCCCCCTGGGAGGCTATGCTGTTCTTATCAGATGTGGCAGCAGTTGAAATAGCAGCTGAGTAAGATAATAAATAATAAATGAGTCTATATATTTTAATCTGATGTAGGAAAACGTTAACTGTTAATCTGGATAATGGAGGCTCCATGTCCTAAGATCCCCTACTATGAACTTCAGGCAATCTCTCTCTGAGAGCTTCAGCTTTGACTTTTCACTGGAATCAAGCTCCTGAAGGCATCAGCATTTCTCAAGGGCTTTCTCAGGAAATCACAGCCTCACACTAAATAGATTAATTTGCTTGGGGCTGATAATTAGTACTCCTCAACTGCATTTACCATCTTGGGTTTCAGATCCTGTGCTTTAAGTGACACCAGGAAACACTGCTGTTCCTTCCATCAGTTTTCCCCAGAACAGCATTGTCTGTAAGGGCTCTCAGTCCCTTCTGCCAGCTGAAGCAGCTGGAGCCTCATTCTTCCAAATCAGCCTTTTCCCCATGTTTCCATTAGCTGACGGATTAACATCTGAAAGCAAGGTGCTACGAATTTTTAAAGATTCATTCCTAGAAGTTACCAGAGGGAAAAGGCTCGGGAGCTCCAGGTGCAATATAATAAAAGGAAATGCGAGCTCGAAGCGGGCTGTGGTTGATTAGATCTGACGGGTGCTCTGCAGAATGATTCCTGCTGTGATTGAAGAGCTGCCAGCGAGCACAGCCCAGCACCTCCTCAGGCAGGTGCTCAAAAAAAAAAAAAACCAAACCAACAAATCCCAAGCAGAGGACTGGGGACCTCTGCTGACAAAGCAGAGACTGAAAGCACCGACCTCCCCATCCTCCAGGGAGGGAGCAAAGCACCAAGCGAAAAGGCAGCTTGTGCATCTTTCCATGTGCTTCCCAGCAGCTCGAATTTCCCTTGACATGACCCACACCTTGGCCATGAGGGATTAGGAATCATCCCCACCACTGCACTGTGCTGGAGAAGTGATAGCAGGCACAGGAACATAAAGCCAAGCACCCGACAGCGGAAAACGCAATTTGGGCAATTCCTTAAACGAGCATGTGAATAATGTTTGTGTCACAGGTAGCGTTTGCTACAGGTAGCAGCAAAATAGAGCAGGTTTTTACAGCTGCCGTGGGAAAATATAGTCTGATGTAACTGTTAAAGATCTGTTCATATTCCAGGCAGCAAACTACCATTTGCAGGGTGAAATTGTTTGCTGTTTAAACACTGCCAGTCAAGGACATTAATTGCTGTGGTTTAGAGTAAGCTAGATGGCACAGCAATAAGATTGGGAGCCTGGGAGAGGGGTGGGAAGGAAGGAGGAGGGGAAGAACAATCTTCTCTCATAAATAATGGGATCTAAAAAGGAATCTTTATAGGGACCGATTAATCTGCACACAGCCAAGTTCAAATCTAGTTCATGTCCTACGGGTGCTCCAAGCAGCCCCAGAGGACACAAACACTGCCCCCACCACAAAAACAAGACTTCAAGCTTCTACTGGGGTATTTATTCCAAATATCTGATCAATCTCAAGTGCCGTATCAGAAGCTGGCTGCTTCCCAAGATGGGACAAGCCACCCAGTGTGACAAGAAAGGAAAAGCTCTCCTGCTGTTTTTAAACACAACCAGTGGCAACAGGCAGGAAAGGGGACAAGCTCTCATGACAACCTTTTTTCAGTTCCTTGCACACACATATACATGCAATGACATACAGAGCAATATGTTCACTTTTCATTGTAGGGAGAGAGGTAATTTTGGTCCAAATGTCTTCCTGTTGTATTTACCCTGAGCGCCTTGCAATAAACTCATTTTCTCAACTCATGGGAAGGCATGTTATTTATTCCTTTACAAATGTAAGCCCATTGTAAATAAAAAAATAGCAGCTCTGGGCACTTTTTCTTGGAGCTGTCTTTAAAAGCACTAATCAAAATGTAATGACAGGCTGGCAGCCAGTTTCACTATCCAGACTGCTGATAACCAGCTAAGGTTTGCAGCCACAAAATTAACATCACAGCAGCACACAAAACTATCCTCCTGTCACTCACCCTGTCCCAACCCTTTGGAAAAGGCAAAAAAAAAATCCCAAAGAAGAACTTTGTAGACTGTTTTGAAGGTCGAGAAGTCATGGCAGAGTTTAGATCAAGCATGTAATGAATTTTTAATGTAAGACCAGCAGAGGATACCTGCCATTTCTGCAGTCTCCCCCAGCCTCATCTCCTCTAGCAGTGGTTTTATGAGCTATTAATAAGCAACCACTGCTGATTTGCTGTTAACATCTGTATTAGGTTCATCAGAGCACCTACAACCTTCCCAGGACGACTCCTTTGGAACATTCCATGGGGACAGGAACTTCTTCTTCCAGCCAGGGAGAAGGTGAGCTGTACCCATGAGAAGGACAACACTTGTTGCCTTCTCATCTTCAGTAGAGGGAGAGGAAGCCACAATTTGTTTGCAGTAGTTGTAGGAGATAAAACCTGCCAGATCAAGACTCCAGGACTCCCAACACCCGGGACACTCATGGACATCCCCTCCATTTCTACCTCTATTTGGAAGCTCTGAGGGGAGAGTTTAATAGAAGTTTAGTTAGTTTAATAATAGTTTAGATAGAAGCTGACCCTCAGTGTTAAAATAATTTCACACACTTCTAAGTAATTTTGTTTTAAGGAATACCTTGCAGCACCCCGAATTAATTGCAGACTTAGTCCAACAAAGACCATATTAACAAACCAGGACCTGATTCTTCAGTCTTTGCAATCAATTTTACCCTGGAGCAATTCCATTGACTACAGATGATATGGAATACACAAGTGAGGATCTGGGGCTTTAATAATTGTTTCCAAAGATGTAGTGCAGACAGCACTGATAACACCAGCAATAATCCCATCTCCATCCCTGAGGGCCACCCAAAAACTTCTCAGAAAAAAAATGGTATTACCAGTTTTCAGGTGTCAGGAGAATTGAGTTATTTTCTGACAATACTATACCTAAAGCAGTATTTAAATTGCATGTTAAATAAATGCTGTGATTATTAGGAGCAGACTTCTTGAAGTTGAACCACCAGGTAGCTGATAGCTATCCTATTACAAACTCCAGAAGCCTCAGTAGAGATGTACTTAATAATTGTTTGGCATTAATTTGTCATGCAATAATTATCTTATTAAATCTAAATTAAACCCTCCACTCAGACACTTCATCTAAAGTGTGAACATAACAATTAAGAAAGAAGGGGGAAAGTGGGATGATTTCTGCATCATTTGCAGTGTAAGATTTTGTGCTTTTGTGAGCAACAGTAGAAAAGGGATTTAAGAAAGAGAAATCATTCTGAAGCAGAAACACTCCCACCATAAACAAAGATCCATCTTTCTAAGTTACATATGGTGCACAGCTTAGGATAGCATCTTGTTACGCTACAAACTTCAATACATTTATTTCTTTACCATAAGCAAGTTCTGTATTGCACTTCCTTTATAAAGAACAAAAAGCAATTAAGAAAAAAAAAAAATAGACAATCGATAAGGGTTGGGATTGCTCTCATCGCTTCAGCCAAATAACAGCTTAAAAAACAGGTTAAATTTCTCTTTTACAAGCTCCTCCTGCTGTCAACAGCCAGAAATCAGGCTCTCCAGAGAGAGATTCATCCCACCCACCTCAGAGCCCAGACCTGACAGCTAAACTGAGAGGAGAACAAATCCCATCTGAAAGCCAGACAGGAAGCCTGGAACAAGAAAGATTTAAACTTGTTCTCATGTCCTAAACTGAGATTTGAGACACAGAGCTGTTCTTCCACATAGGATAATGTAGCTTGAAGTGCTTAAAATGTCATTAAGTAGCACTGCTGAGATGAGGACAGTCTGTGGGTAGTTTTCTGGCCTTTTCCTGACCAATTTAATTTTGGGATCAAGAAGAATGGCTTTTTTTAAAGCAAGACAAGATTTATTTCCACTTGCAATTGCTCAATGAATTTCCACATGAGCTGCAGAGCAGCACTGTACATGATAGCCACAGGAGGTTTTCTTCTTCAATCCGAACCATGTTTTTCACAGCATTTGAGTCTGAAATCTATTTTTAAAATGCAACTTCCTTCAATAGAAGAGCCTCCTCTTTAGGAAAATGCCTTATTTAATATTTTTTTTTGTTATGGTTTTAAGATTTTTTTATTTAATTATGTTTTCTTTACGGACAGCAGTCCTTTATATCCTCCAGAACCCCAAAATACCAGTTGTGGTATTTTGTAAAACCAGGTGTTGGTTTTACAGTGTGTGATATTCCCTCTCTCTTCCCAGGCTGCCTGAGCCAAGCGTGTCTCTCTCTGTGCCATTCTCCTAGGAGATAATTACCTCTTCATCTTTCTCTTCCTCTGCTAACACTCTCTCCTCTGCCAACTGCATTTTCCCACAGAGATGGTATTACTCATCCCTCTAACAAAACTCTGATGATTTCTTAAATTATACTCAGCTCTCCAGTCTGGCACTTGTGTCTCTGTTCGTCTCTCTATCAGTTTGTCTAATAAATGACTTATCTAGATCCTTAGACTGTTACAGTACAAACAATACAGCCTTTTTAAAGCAAAATGTTTTCCTCTAAATCACACAAAAATGTGACAGGAAGGTTCATTGTGGATTAAACTATTCACTGCCTGCGTTTTGCTCCCACGAGCTTGTTTCCAACCCCACAAGTCAGCTTGGGTTTAAAAGGTTGGTTTAAAATCTGCAGAAAGGAGATATCAAAGAGTGTAGGAGTACATTAAAAAGGAAGAGCAACACACTTTAATACAGGAATAAGAACAGTAAGTAAGCAGTTCCCTGAAAAGTTTATTTATAAAATTTAAGCACATTAAACTGGAAAGGAAGCTCGTCTATTCAGATACATCTGTGAATAACAGACTGAGAAAGCCAGCATAAACAAGGGCTGTTCAGGTAAACATAGGCAAATGGAATTCAAAGCAGATTAAATCAGAGACTCTGTTTATGTTGCATGGCACCCACACATGGTATATTTAGTAAAGCTTCCTTTCAGTGAATTTAGTGCTGGTGGAAGTGTGAGACAGACAGCCCAGGAGGCTCATTCCAACCCACTGGGGGGACACAGCCAGGACACAGCAGCACTCACAGCTTCACTGCAGCCAGGCTTGGAGAAGAAAAACCTCCCACAGACCCCTCCATGCTCACCACGTGCCTTGCAAGCCTTGGACAAGCCCAAACCAGGTTGTTACAGTCTCTTCTAAAATATCGTGATAGAAAAGTGAAACCCTGGAATCTATTAAATATTCTGCCACAGGGACAGGGCAGATTTGTGCCCAGTCCCTATCAGAAAAGGACTATTCTGTGCTTCAAAGCATCATTACACAGAATTTCAAGGACTCTTAAGCAGCATTACCTCATTCCCATGATGAGAAGTCTTGGATCCATCATAACCATCCATAAAACATTTCCTCATTTGGGCATGATAGGGTGAAGCTACACACGGAGCTGCAAAGGAAACCTCAATTTTTTCTCCAAGACAATAATAGAAATGAAGCAAAAGACAGTCATAGGGGGGTTGACTACGCAGTTCTCTGAAATATCTGTCATGGAGATCATTACTGTTTAAGGACTGGAGATTCATTACTGCTGCTGCCTTTATGGACCCAGTGCCATTAATCCCCTACTTGAGCAAAACCATGGGGTGTGTTGCTAATGGCTTCCAGGTGCCTTTTTGGATGGTGTGAAGCCTATATGATAATTAGTTCTCTAAATTAACATTTTTTCCTTTGTAATTACTCCCCTCCCCAAATTATTTCATGTCACTCTTTCTTTGTAGTATTTTTTGGTCTCGTTTCCCATTATCACCACTGGAATCACATTGATAGCATTTATTTAATCTTTTTCCACAGCTCTCCTGTACATTTGCTGTCACCATCTGCACACACATTGCATTGATCATATAAGACTTCCTAACTGCATTAGTGTGTCTGGACTTATGAACATACTGAGTGCTTAAAGAAGCCTTTTAAAAATTTGTTATTGGCTGGCTGTGTCCCTGCTGGAGTCCTCTGGGGAGACCAAAGGAAGAACAATTATTTTATCCTTTCTAACAACACTACCACTGCTGCCTACCTCTGTTCTTTCTCAAGGCCCTGGAGTTCTTTTAAAGCATCTTCCACTGTCACTGCTGTGCTGTTAAGCCCTCATGAATGCAACAACAAATTAATAAACCCACTATATACAATAAACAACTGCTAGCATAAAGGCAGCAACAAGATCTCTGGCAACACCACCATATTCCAATGCTTAGCCAGTGGATAAGACAAAATTGTCTGGTTCATCTTGCTCAGGCTGCTCAGAAAATATTTACAGGCTGATTTCCTTCCCTGTTTTGTTTTGTTTATTTTACTTTTTCTTTTCTGGTAGAAGGCAAACTATGGCTCAGAGCCAAATCTGAAATATCCTGGGGCTTTTCACTGCCTTATAAACAGTTAGTTATAGTCATCGATACATTGTTGGCATATAATAAACCCTAATGTCCAGATTGCTTGTAAAAATACATATCTGTTATTGATGTATGTACCAGTTGTGCCTGAAGGCTCTTCTTGAGGTGAGTTTCCCTTAATTTTAAGGCCTAGACATGTTTACATCAAAAACATACTTGGTAACTCAAAAAACCTTAGTAGCCTCAGTATAGAATGTAAAGAAATTCAATTTGACAAAGGCTGTTGTGGGAGTGTGTGGCATACACAGACATAAGAGCACACCTTCAATGGCAATTAAATGTTCTACTTACAGTTCACTCCCTGCTTATATTGGCAGGAGACTTGAAAGAAGAATAAGCTGGAAATGTAATGCTCAGCCACAGGTGGCAAAATTCTGGCTAAAAAGCCAGGGTAATAATGCAATAAAATAATTTCTACTCCTCTCTGCTGGTGATGTTCTCCCCTTCCAGGGTTTCTCCCACAGAAAAAGAAACTGGCGAGCTTCAACCTTTAAACCACAACAGAGCATGATTTTTTTCAGCATGCCTGTTCTCTGCACCACAGGAGCAACAATGAGGTCACCTGGGCCAAGGTTTCTGTCTTGCCCAGCTTTGAGACCATGCAAGAACCTGCTGTCACCAGACCCCTGGCAGCAGCAAGCAGGTCCTGGGATTCACCCATTTCTGTCATGGGTGATTACCCTGCGTAAAACAGCCAGCTTTCAGCAAAACTAACAAGCAACTGTTGCTGAGCCAAGAAACCCAGATACATATGTCCAAGGAAGAAGAACTTGGTCTTTCAGGGCAGATTCATGACCTGCTGAGCCTGAAATGGCTAGGAATTCCCTGAGTCAGCTTGTTAAATGCACACAGACACAGGCAGGCACAGAGGAAGTGCCTTGGCAGGCAGACCTCAGGCAGTCGAATGAACAGCAAAATGCTCAGAGAAACTGATAATGTGCTTTCTGTAAATACGCATCCTACAAATGGGCAAAATAGGACCTAAGGAGCTCATGTGCTAGAGAAGCTCTTGAAAAAAGGTAAGCAGGAATTTTAAATGAGGATGATATGTCCAAGGGCTTATGGATCATGCATAATGGCTTAAATCCCATTAAAGTGGTGTTGAGACATGCCCATCATTCCCACTTGCTCCTATTTGACTTCAGCATTATACAGAGCAGTCTCTCACAAGGAAGACACATTCACAGCCATCCTGCTCATGCCTGGGACAGGGGGAAGGATACAGGGTAAATTGCTGTAGCACACTCAGAGCTGAAATATTCACTATTTCCAACAATACTTTCAAAGCTAAAACTTAGATGCTCAGGAAATCCCACCCTCCAGCAGCTTAAAACTTATTCAGGTTTAAGTCCACTTCCTATAGTTAGCCCAGAGCAAGCTTAAATAAATAATCCAGCAGTTCCTCCCAGTTTCCTGACTGCAGGAGACTTTTGCCCATGCAGCAGGACTAGCAGCTCCTAATACTGGGGTTTAAGGAATGTCACTGTTCCTTGCAGAAGTCTGCAAAAAGACACTGGAAATTTGAAGGATCTGGGAAATTTGTAAAAAACAAACAAACAAACAAACAAACAAACAAACCTAAAAAATTAATCACTAATCTAACACACATTTTTCCATGCCAACTGTCAGTGAAATTATTTTTTAATGGTTTTGCTAATATTGCCTAAATTTAGAAATTTAGACATTCCTGTGATGCCTTTTTCCTGGTGTTAGGAAAATGAAACTAGACACGGTTAAAGGGGTTGGGGTCTTTACCTCAGTATTTTAATCAGGATCCCATTTGATGCATCCACTTCACCCAAGTGACGCGTGGCAAAATGCACACCCACCGTCAATCACATACACCAGTTATAGACTTTACACATTAGCATATCTAACAAGGGGGCCCAATAATGAGGTTGGGGTGGGCTAACCCCTAGTTTACAGAATCTGTCCTGCTAGGAGACCTTGGGTTCCTGAGATAGTAGGAATTTTTGGTCTCCCTGGCTCTGCAGTTCTGGGGTGTTTAGTCTCAGGCCTGCAGAACACTTACGAAACACTAAGCACTAAACTAAGTAAAAGGTTGCGAGTATGCATACTGCTAATACTTGTGAATACAGAGAACTGTGTAAAAGGTATATAAAAGAAAAGACAAAAATCATTCCGGCATCACCTGTACATTAAAATACAATGATCTGGGAAACATAACTGTTAGCAAAGTGTTTCAGGATGTGCAAGACCTGGATTTGATACGGTGTAATTTCTGCATGAGGAGCCTGATTCAAACCAAGACAATGTTCCCTGTGTGCAATTGTCATTTTCACACTATTTCTCTGTGACCTTGTTTGTTGGGCAGTGATCATAAGAATTTAACTGCATCTTCCCACCCCTGCCTCGTGATGGGGAAGGCTCAAAGGAAAGTCTTGGCTATTATTGTTTGTTTCTCTTGAACATCCCATGGAGACTTCAAGTCTATTTACTGCAGTAGTTCTGAACCGACAGCTGATAAAGTTTCCATTACTGATCTCTAATTAACGGGTATAGCTGGGGAAACAGGATTTAACTTCCCTTCAATCAGTGTTCACTGTTTCCAATCACAGAACTGTTCCCCTGTCCCCCTGCTCCAGCTCCTCCTCTATTTCCTTTCTCACATGAACTTAGAGGGTCAGCTCTAGGTCAGGCATAGATGGACACAATGCCAACATACAGGATCTTGACAGCTTGAGTTTTGCAGGTGGTTTCTGGATAAATTGGAATAAAACATTTTAATTTGCCACCTCCGGAGCATATCCCTCCTCTCATTGGGACATTCACATTGTGTGGCTGCTTCCCCAATCCACCAAGGTTCACTGGCCATGCTTCTTTTGGCCTGCCCAATTAAAGCAAGAGCCAGGCACTGGAGTGCTGACGGAAATGAGGTTTTGTTCTTATTCCAGAAGATGTTTAAGCAACAGATAATTTTCTCAGCACTTTCACTTGTAAGTACTACAGGAAATCATAGGGTGACAGTGCCAGCAACATTCACTTTTCTAGACCCTATCAGCCTGTGCAAAAATCTTCCAAGAGAAACTTTCTGTGGACCTCAGCAGTCATCATCCATTCTCTGCAATAAGAACCTGTAATTTCTGCCAGTGTTTTTATAATCCTCTCCCTTTCAATGAACAGATTGCAGTGCACTAACACCTTAGGTTAAGCTGTGCATTGAAAAATGTATCAGTAGGGCTCAAAGGGTGACAACTGACAACCTAAGAGAAAAAGCAGGAATTCTGCAGAGATTTATGGAAAAGCATTGAAGCACCCCAAACCAAAGTGGGAAAATAACAAGTAAGCTTAAACTGCTCTTCAGCTCCAAAATACCACTTTGAAGATTTAAAAGACCAAAATTTGGCTGTCCTTCCATATCCCTAGAAAAGTCACTGAACATCAACCAGTTATTCCTGACACTGGCACATGTTACAGAGATTGCAGATCCTGTGCTCCTTCACTAGCTTATTCCTAAAACCCCTTTCTCATAGTATTAGGTATAAATTTCAAGTAAGATGTTTCTGTGAATAATCAAAGAGAAATGGGGAAACTGGATGGATTCGGGCACAATTCTATAGGAAGAAAGGTGACAATATATGCTTATAAGACATTTACATGATTGCTGTAGAAAACACATTTTTGTTAAGTTCCCTGTATTACATTTTAGCTGATACAACACAGAGAAAATAAATCCTTAGGAAAGTCTTGTTCTTACACTGTTTCTGCCTTGCCCAAAAGTAGAGCAGCAGTGTTGAAATCTTTCAAGGAAGCTCATTCCCTTGAGGTTGTTAATCGCCATTTTAGACAAAAGTTTGGGGTAGCTTCCAACTAAGACTTCAAATTTTTTTATCTGAAGCAAACCAGACTGCTAAATTGCATTCTGGTTTTATAAGACAATCATTAATAATAATAATAGCAAAATGAGAATTGCAAAGATTATTTTTTCATGTGTTTTATTAACATGAAGGCAAAATCCTGCTGATCAGAGCAGCACAGTTGCATCAGAGATAAATTTAGTCCATTATTCAATTAATCCTTCAATGCACTCCTGTGGTCGAGGTAATACATTATTATTATCTCCACTTCTGTTATTCCCATTAGAGACATTAGTTCCAAGAATGTGAACCATTTATTGTTGAGGGTCCTGATCCTGTAATAGGATGTGCTGGCAGAGACCGCAGTGCCCATAGTAAATCCAACTACCTTGAATGAAACTCATCATCCTTCATTAGGGCAATTGTTGCAAAGTGCCATTAACTCCTATTGTGCCCATTCAGTTGAAAAAGTGCCTACACGGTTTAATTTAAGATGGCAATAATTAAACAAAGAACCTTTTTGTATTTACTGTAACTGGGGTGTGTTTAATTGACCACCCGGCTTTTGGGAACATCCCCTTGTCCACACAAACAAGGATGAGGCAAACAAGCAATCCTGAGTGTCAAAACAGGAGTGCTCTCAGCACACTCCACTTCCCTGCTCGCCAGTCAATGCACTGACTACTTTTAGGGTGGTCGTAGTAACCTTTTACCTCTTTAAATAAATGATGAAACAATTCTCCTATCAGACAGTTGATCCACCTGCATTCATGCTTTATTTTGTATCAGGACTGTCCTTTCAAAGAGCATGTAATCACGGAATGGTTTGGGTGGGAAAGGACCTTTTAAGGATGTCTAGTCCAACCCCACTGCAGGGAGGAGGGACTGTTCTGGTTTAGGGCAAATATTTAGGAGGAAACCTCTGGGGGGTCTCCTCTAGGAAGAGCCGATTCCAATCACTCCTCCCCCCACAGGTCCGGGAAGAATTTCCTTAGAGAAAAGTGGAAAAAACTATTTATTTAACAAATAGAAAACAAGCATAGAAAACAAATTTGGATAATATGAAAACAATGAAACCTCTACTTCCTCTGAAGAGATGGTAGATTCAGAGTCCGTCTGAGTCCAGTTCAGTTCTCCAGTGGGGGGGGGCCAATTGCCGGGCCCGAATGTAGAAGTCGGCGAGGGGGGGGGCCCCCCGGGGGTTCCCTGGTGTCCCGGGCACACGCGATGCCAGCCAGTCCCAGGAAGAGGAAAAAGGAAAAAATACCCAGCAAAAGAAACAAAGTCTCTCCCCGCAAAAAGCCCGGAAAAATCTGAGGAAACTCTCTGCTGTGAGCTCTTCCAGCACCCACACCAGAGAGAATGAAAAAAAAAGCAAAAAAAGATAACGCTGTCCCGCTGGAATGTAGCCTCTCTCTCTCAAGGCCTTGCTTCGTAGGAGTCAATGTATCCTGCAGACAAACGGCGAGTGTTTTTTTTCTCCACTTTCACTCTCTCTGTCTCTCTGGGACTAACTTAAAGCTATAGAACTTAATGTCCAGTATAAGCAAGAGGACGATTGGGGATACAAACAAGTCATATGGCCAACCCAGGACATTCGACCCCTTATGCCCATATCGTCATTTCAGTACCTAGACTAATACAGTCTGATTCTACAAACACATATATGTATACATATATATACAATGTACAGCTATTTACAGACAATGTTAGCAAAATCCAGCAAATAGTGGTATTTATAGACATATATACAGTGTACAGCTATATACAGACAATGTCACTGAAATTCAGCAAACAGTGGTATCTGCACATGGTTCTCACCCAACAATCAAAAGATCCTGGGGCACACATCGT
>JAHLSL010000028.1:106640-160102 GCA_025920805.1 Petroica traversi | reverse complement strand
GAACAACAGCGAGCAGCAAAGCCAGCCTATGAACCAGGAAGTTGCCACAGCTGTCCATGCACAGAGGAAGAGTATGAAGTCAATCAGCATGGCTGCTGGCTGCTCTAGCTCAATACAGAGCAATCACAACCAAAATACAAATCAGTACAAGTTTTTTCCACTTTCTCGAGCCCCGCAGTTGGGCGCCAATTCTATTTGTCCTGGTTTAGGGCAAATATTTAGGAGGAAACCTCTGGGGGGTCTCCTCTAGGAAGAGCCGATTCCAATCGCCCCTCCCCCTACCGGTCCGAAAAGAATTTCCTTAGAGAAAAGTGGAAAAAACTATTTATTTAACACATAGAATATTTACAAGTATAGGGAAAAATTGGATAATATGAAAACAATGAAACCTCTCCTTCCTCTGAAGAGATGGTAGATTCAGAGTCCATCTGAGTCCGGTTCAGTTCTCCAGTGGGGGGCCGATTGCCAGGCCCGGCTGTAGAAGTCGGCGAGGATGGGGGGGGCGGGGGGCCCCCCGGGGGTTCCCTGGTGTCCTGGGCCCACGCGATGCCAACCAGTCCCAGGAAGAGGAAAAAAATAAAAAATTCCCAGCAAAAGAAACAAAGTCTCTCCCTGCAAAAAGCCGGGAAAAATCCGAGGAAAAGCCCTCCGCTGTGAGCTCGGGCAGCACCCCCCCAACAGAGTGAGTAAAAAAAAAAGAAAAAGAGATAACGCTGTCTGCTGGAATGCAGCCTCTCTGCTCTCTTGGCCTTGGTTCGTAGTATCCTGCAGACAAACGGCGAGTGTTTTTTTTTTTCCTCCACCTTCACTTTCACTGTCTTCCTTGGACCAACTTAAAGCTGCAGAACTTAATGTCCAGCATAAGCAAGGGGACGATTGGGGATACAAACAGGTCATATGGCTAACCCAGGACACCATTCTTCACAATGAATTTGCCACTCCTGCCTAAGCTTCTGATAGAGGCAGTGTTTTCTTTTTCTAGACAAACACCCATTGTTTAATGCTTCTGAATGCATTAAGGGTGAAAGGCACCCTGAGAGTGACAGTAAATGCCCTCTCTCTGTTGATATCCAGTGTGTAGATCTGTAATGCACTGCTCAGTGTCACTCTCCAAGGCTGCTCCCACAAGCAGCTGGGAAAATCAATCCATTGTCACAGCAATGGCAGCTTTTGCTCTTTGCTCAAGAAGTTTGGGGTTGCTTGTTTCTACACTTTATGGTGATACAGAAGCATCAGCTGGTGGCATAGACTGGGCTTTTCATGGGCTGGATGAAAAGAATGGATTGCATTCCCATATCCAACCAACACTATTTTTTTTTTTATTCTGCTTTCCCCTTCCTTCTGTAGTTTGGCTCAAGAGATCCAAACAGCCTTCATGCACAAAGGAGAAACATTTCCTGCCCAGTCAGCACATTTCTGCTTAAACTCAATGTTCTCAGGACACAGTCAAAACAGAAGACAGATGCTGGATAAGTATCTAGTCTGGGTGAGAAGATGGCGATATATAAGGCAGAAAAACAGAATATTTTCATTCTTCTTGTGTGAAAAACACATTGGTTTTGCATTTGCAGTTAAAATCTAGATTGCACCATGTTAAAGTAGGCAGACAGTGTAAGTTTGCTATGGATTTTTTCCTGGTTTTGGAAGCATTTTGATACTGATACCTATCTCAGTGTAGCAAATTTGACAGAATCTCTTGGCTGGATAAACTGCTGCTCCCTTGCAGGTCACTAGATGGTGATGGGGAATATTAAAAAAGCCCTTAATGCAGACAGCAAAGCCACAGACCTTGCTGTAGTTAATGTGTGAAGGAACACTTGCTGCTCCCCATCATTCCTTTCAATTCTGCTCACGTCATGTAATCTCACACAGCACAAATTGCCATCAGTGTGAGATACCAGGAATGCCTAAAAAACCACCGTGGAGTTCAGTACGAGAGGTGGAGACTGAACAGCATCTCCAGCCTTTCCTCCTGGGGTATAGCTTTAATTAACAAGGTTCTAAATAAAAAAATTGTTGAGTTGGTTATTTGAAGGAAAAAGTCCATCTGGGCTCCTAGAAACAGGACCCATTTGAAATTATATTCCTTTTTATATAACTTGGACACAGCAGAAACAAATATCCAGAAGGGAAAAAAATCTTCCTGAGATAAAAAGGAAGCTGGCTGCTCTCTACTGATCCTTTGGCACCATGCCTGCCAGTATTTGAGAAGAACAAAGATGAGAAATAGAAATTCAGCACTGCTAAGATGCACCCACTACTTCTGAAGCACTTGCACCTCACAGCCCACTAGAAAAAAATCACTCCTAGGCAAAGGCTTTAGCCTGAGAGGGATACAGGGAATGGGAAGCTGAGCCAAGTCTCTTGTTAAGAGAACTCCAGAAGCAAACAGCCAAAATATTAGCTGATATAATTTGTTACACATTTCAGGGTTGGGGAATAGAGCAATTCAGAAGAGAAGAGGGGACAACTGTTCTCTGTCCCAGATATCCACCCAGAATTTGCAGCAGGAATTCCCAGAACTACCCACTCTTATCTATTCCTAGTGACTTGGAGCCAAAAAAATCCTTCTGTCCTCAGGAAGCTTTTCTTCTCCATTTTTTCCCCTCATGTCTGCTCATATTAAACCACCACAAAATAAGAAATTCTTAAAGTACTGACAAACTGGAAAATATATCAAGAAGAGCAAGGAGAAATGAATTATGAGTGCTGGAGGGACTCATTCTCAAGAAAAGATTAGAAGAACTAAAAATGTCTAGCTTGGCAGAGAGATGACTAAGCAGAGAGGGGGAAGTGATAAATGTCTACAAATATTTGAAGAGCGTATACACTGAGGAGGCAGAGAGATTCTGCAGTGTGAGCCATACCAGGTGGTGGGATTAGGAGCAAAGGGATGGAATCAGAAAAGGAAAAAAAAAACCAAAACAAAACAGAAAAATAACCTCTCATGAAGCAAAAATTCAACTGAAGACTACACAAACCAAAGTCCTTATGAAAATGATATATATCCATATCCCCCAAACTGGGGACGTTGAGATTTTCTCAGAAGTAGAAAACTCAGTATATGAGACATATGGGAGGACTGCAGGAGTGCTTTGTTGCTTGCAGAACTAAAGAAAAGAGCTGTGCCTTGATGCTGGGAGACCAACAGGAGCCTCAGTGGACAACAGGTGTCCCACCAACACTGTCAATTAGAGAGCTTCTGGCAGGAAGTGAAGGTAGTTGCTGTATCCAATTGAAATCACAAGAGAAAGGTTTGTTTGGAATAATTTAATGACCCTGAACTTGGTAGAGCTACAGGACTTTATAGATACAGCCCAGCCAGATGGTCCCAGGGAAGCAGGAGGCTTTGGGTTTTTAAAGCATTCAAAAAGATGATGGTGGAACACCTGAAAGGTCAAGATATAAGACAAAAGCATCATATTCCTCCATCTTAACTCAATTCAACCATCACTGGTTTAACCAGGTCAAAAGGAGACAGAGGAGAGTGTAGTGCATTCCACAACTCAGTTTCTGATGCAAAGCACACCAGTGAAACATCAGGAACTAAATGTAGCCAATTCCTCCTTCAGGAAAACAAAAACCCCACTTGCCTTCCACTTTCAGACAGGGAGGACCCCAGCCACCATGACAGACATTGCCCCAGTGCATCATTTCAAGCCCTCTCCTGCTCCACATCAGCACACTCATCTGGGAACAAGCAGAAGGACAATCCAGAGGTCACCTTCAAGGGCCCATAACTGAAGGTTGTATTCTAGACCCAATTCACCTGGATTCCAGCCAGGACATGCAGCTCAATTGCTTTAGTCACAGACAGTGGTGCCTCCTCCTGCCAATACAGGAGGGGAAGACTTTGATTTTTGTCTTTTGGGAACTTTGTCACTGAGGCCACTGTACACAGCACTCAGCTGTTTTGCCTGAGAAGGGGGCACAGGTCCAACATAATGCAAGGAAAAGCACTGAATCCTTCCTTAAGAAATTCATTTGAAGTGTTAAACCTCTCCCTTGTGCAATCTTGTATAAACCAGGCAAAAGGAATTCCCACAAGTCCCGATATGGGAAGCATGTCAAGGTCCTTCCCTTTATCCTGGATTTGATTCAAAGTTTGATGGGAAGTCAAAGCCTCAGCTTATGTTTTCAGAGCACTCAATGTCCCTAGCAGAGGTTTGCAGGGATAAAACCCCATGCCCATGACAGGGTGATACTCATCTGCTTGGCAAGCAGAGCTAATTCTACTAACATTGTGCTTCTGTAGATGAAAATAACAAAAGAGAAGATATTTGACTACACTGAGATTTCAGGATGATTGTATATTTCTCTAACAACTGAAATAGGGGAGCAAATGGAACAGCCAGAGGTCAGAGCTGTTGATGTGGTGGAACAGCTCAACTGGACAATAAAACTGTAAAGGAAAAGTCACACTTCTGTCTGTCCCTGCAGAAAACCAATACATTGCTAAGCATGGCCATTCACACTTGGAACACCAGAACTAAAACACTCAGTACAGGGACAATCCCTGTATCAGTCAGGTACAGCAGAGTAAGGAAGAACCTCTATGGACAGAGGCAGTAGCAGCAGAGGGGAAGTGTTCCAGAGTTCCAGTGTTGGATGCAAACCCAAAGACAGACTTTGCTTCCAGTAAGCCAAAACCTCTAATAAAAGATGCTTTCAGTAACATAATTCCCACCAGAAATTACACTGGTGAGCCATCACAAGGTCCTCCCACCCCAACAGAGATGGCTCTCAACTGAGAGATTCTCATGCACAGGGACCAGTTCCCAGTGCTCCTTGCTTAAGAGCCAGCCCTAGGACAGAGAAGCTGTGATGACCTTTCCACAAGGAGACAGGAATGAGGTATCCCAAGCCAAACCCAGGGAAAGAGGAGATAACAGACACTTCTCTCTCCCCTTCCCAAACACATGATCCTCTGCTAATTCAAAGGCTGAGATCTCTCACTGGAGCTATAATGCAGCTCCTGCTCTCCTACTCCAGATGAAACATAATGACATACCTTGATCTGGGTAGGACAGGCACCGAGTCCTCTGTGGAGGCAGGCTGGGCTGTATTGCAGCTGGGAAAGCCTTTTCATCAGGAAAAACATCAGCTGCCATTCAAGACTCAGCTGAGCCACTTCCAGCAAAGTCCTGGGACTTGTGGCAGTGAAGCTGTAATGGAAGAGCCAGGTTCATCTTCACAAAACAACACAGATTCCAGTGTCCCAGCATGGCTCTGGGGAGCATGGTGCTGTTGCAGCTCTTTTTACCAATTAACTAGGTGTTTAACTTCAGCATCCTGGCTAAAATCCAGCACGGAGAAATGCACTTCCATTCTTTACCCAGTTTTCACTCAGCAGCTTCATCCCGAGCAGTTCTCCCCACCCTGCCCTGGTGCAGTCACTGCAGAGCAGGTGCAGTGTCACCCCAGAACCTGCTGCACTTCAGCAGCAGGTGAGGAACTGCTCCTCAGCCTGCCTGACCCAAAGGCTCATGGAACCTACTGTGTAAACATAAGGCACTATTATCTCCCCTCTCCACATGGAATCACTTTATGGAATTTATTATTATTATTATTTGGAGCTCAAATTGAAACCCTCTGGCCATGTATGAACACTAAGCCTGCTTAGGGAATGCAGGAATCAGGTAAAGTGGTGAAGAGGCAAAGATTTATGACAGTCAGAAAAGAAATTTTCTTTTCTAGCAACAACCTTCACATTCCTAATCTCTTTCTGCAGATTTTGCTACTCTCTACCAAACTTCTGACAGGTCTTAAAGACTAACACTTACCATGCTTCAAGCTGTTCCTCTAAAGTCTATTTTATCATCATTTATAACCACCTGGCTGGATTCCCTTGGTGGTATTTTTCACTCTTTCTCCTAAGAGAATCCAACTCTTTACCCTAAGAGTCATACTCTTTACCCTAAGAGTATCCATATTTCCTACAACACAGCCTTCATCTTCACCTTTTTCCTTCCCTCCAATATAATCTCAGCTGCTTTTGAATGGGCTCCCTGCATCTCCTCCTGAGAGCTCCCACCCTTTCTTATTCCCATTCAAATCATCACATTTGTGAGACAGACTGACTGTAATTTTCACCTGTCTCTTAAGCAGGATTGCACCCTCATCACTCCCTTAGCTTCTGTAAAACTTGCTTCTGTAAGAGCTTCACAAATATATTTCTGTCCCTGATAAAATGATATTAGGTAAGGATTTAAGGGGAGGTCTGTGAAAGGAGAAAAATAGCAGTGACAATGAGTCGTCTCTCCCAAATTGTCCTTCTGAAAGCTCCAAATGGCTTTGTAACAGC
This sequence comes from Petroica traversi, assembly GCA_025920805.1. Taxonomy (NCBI): domain Eukaryota; kingdom Metazoa; phylum Chordata; class Aves; order Passeriformes; family Petroicidae; genus Petroica; species Petroica traversi. The sequence continues at coordinate 153,798 of JAHLSL010000028.1, read as the reverse complement.
ATGAAAGTGCTTCCTGATTATTGCTAAGCTGAGGCTCAGGAAATCCCTAAGGGTGGACAGGAGAGGGGTAAGGAATATATAAAAGCCTGCAGGAAGAAGTGGTGTGGTAGAAATGCTGTGGTCCCTCACTCTCTCCCTGGGATGCTGGAGCTGCTTCTGCAGCAGAGTTTCAAGGAGAACTCAGGGCTCAGTTTTCCCCACACGTTAAAACTTCAAGCCATTCCCTATGCAGGAGCAGCCTAGTGGTCTCTGGGTTCCCGTGGACTCCCTTCATGACTTTCAGCAAGGTTTTGCAGAAGTTTCAACCAGGATTTATCAATTTCCCACCCAACCGTCAAACGGATCTTCCTAATTTCCAGTGACTTGTCACTTCAGATCTCCCTCTCCTGAGATCACCCCCCAGACCCAGACTCCTGGGAGAGCATGTGGGCAAGACCTGGCCAGGTGCCACCAGTGCTGGTCACAGCCACCCCTCGAGCCAGTAGCTCTGGCTGCAGGAAAGAGCACAGCTAACACAAACATCATGCTGTGTTCCCATGGCAACCAAAGTGTCATGTTCATCATCGTCTCATTTCTGTAAGAAAAAAGACAGAGGTCCAATGAAGAAAAATCCAAGAGTCCCAAGGGGCTGTGCTGAGGCTGGGCAGGTTTTCAATGTCATTTCTGGCACCATTCATCCCAGGCCTGCTGGAAAGTGCAGCACCCAGCCCCGTGATGGCCCATGGGCTTGAGCAGGAGGCTGAATGGGATTCAAATGCATCCTGCCAGTTACAGACAGTTCCTGTCTTGCCTGCTCTGTGTCACTTTGAAGCTAGGGACACACGATCGACTCACTCACCACAGGTACAGAAGTTACGAGATGTTAGCAGAAGAGATTTCAGTTCCACCCATCCTATCCCACATTTGACATGACCTGGGGATAATGGTCCTTATCAGTTATCTTTGCTTATTAAACCCCAGTAATTTAAGAAGATGGTTGAATTTGGAATTGCTCTGCCAGAGGCAGCAGAGACCTTTGTGTGCATCAAGTCCCCTCCTGAACTTGGTGAGCTGCCACCATCTCAGTCCCATGCTTCTCCCTGCTGATATCTGTGCCCCAGAAACCAGATGCAGCTGGCATCCAACATCCCCATTAACATGGATCTGTATAAGCTTCTGTCCAGTGACTACAGGGCAGCAATTAAAGCATTGCCACCCAGATTTGTACACAAAAATCTTACCTTCCAGTTCCAAGACAAACATGCTAGAGATGCATCACTGGATAATTTTGGAACTCTCTGATGTGTTCCTGCTTGAGGCATGAGAAGATCTAAGGCTGCAGGATTCATTTCAATCACTTTAAAATCAGTTCCACCAATTAGTAGTTGTTTTTTTTGTTTTTTTTTTTTTTGGGGGGGGGGGGGGGGGCAAGAGGAAATTCCAGGTTGAAGAACAAAATAGGAAGGCTCCAAAAATTATGCTTGGGAGAAAGCATCTTCCCAGAAGAAAGTCATGCCTGTGCTTGAGATGAAAAGGGGAAGGGAAACTAGGAAGAGATGTCAGCATTCTATAGAGTGCTTGGATAAGGCAGGAAAAAGTGCTTGGAACACTCCAGATTCTCTACATCCTAATGCTGAAGCCAAACTCCAGAAAGGTGCAATATTTGGATGGTTTAGTATCATAAGTCAATGCAGCTCAAGGGCAAATATCCCTTGATGCTCAAGAGCAGGGGATATCTAAACAACTCTGAAATCCAAAACATTATTTAACTTGCTATTAATCCTTAGTTTTAACCCTCAATTTTAGTTTTATTTGGCTCTGTTTTCCCTCCCTGAGCAGTTTTGCTGGTCCAGCAGTGAAGGGTTCAAGTCAGATTTATACCTGTAACTGGGGCAAGCACCTTAGCTAAGAGACTGTCCATATCTGGAGCAACTTTTTCCTCCTTGAAGACAGACAGAAACCTCATGCAGGCAGGCAGTCTTTCATGAGAGGGATAAAGAGAAGCTACTTATAGGCATTCACTTGTGCTTTTGTGGGAGAAGAAACTAGGGATTAAGTATGACAAAGGTTAAGACAGATGTTTGCATGAATGTAATGAAATTTTGACCTCTTCATGACACCTGTGAAGGACAGCCTACAGGAAAATGCTCACTACTGTCCCAAGGGCACCGGTCTTTGAGCCAGAGGAGCTGCATTTTCTCCAACTGATCTGTAACACCACCTTGCTCAAGGCACTTGGCCATTTCACACCTTTTCTCAACTTTTGGCAATCCTTAAGCAACCAAGAGATGAACATTCCAGCCATTTCCACTGCTCAGACCACAGCTCAGAGCAGAGGAGAGAGAAATAAGTTTCAAAGCTTATTATTTCCTCTTTGGACCCACCAAAACTAGCAATCAGTTCTTGTTAATACAGGTGGAGATACCTGAGGAGACATTAAGGTTCAGTCTGGTGTCCTTTTATTCCACTCAGGATAGGAAACAAACTACTACTCTCAGGGTTAAGGGATGGAAAAGAGTCCATCAGCCTATAAAGGCCTGAGATCACAAACAACAGAATATTCATTCATGCCTTGCTAAGTGGTGTTCCTGCAAAGGAGATGAGCCATTCTGGCAAGGTGAATGCACAATTCCCTCCTCTTCCCCACTGGAGCAGCCAAGCAAGGTCAAGGCAGCCCAGGAGGGAGATGTGCTGCTGTTTGCCTGCTCCTGTGACTGGCTGCCCATGCAGAAGCTGGCAGGGAGCTGGAGTGTGCCAGCCAGGTTTTTGCAAGCATGTGAAAATTAACAAATCTAACGCTGAGCCAGAAAGGGCAGATAATTGAGAGAATTGAAATTAAGAGAGGAAAAAAAAAATAAAAGGAAAAATGAGGGGAAAAAAGAAAGAACATGGAGATGAGCCAAAAGGAAACACTTCAAAGGCCCATAGCCTGCAGCCCACATTAATGAGAACAAAAGATGGGATCCTTACATTTTAATCAAAGGCAATTTCTTTTTTTAAAAGGTATTATAACTGTGCCATGCAGGAGCTGGCCCCCTGCCCCCAGAGGTGTTGGCAAGGAAGGCTAGCAAGAAGCTCTGTCTTCCTTGGCTGCCTTCTATCTGCACTGCCTGTGAGCATCAGTGAAAGGAAAGCAGGAGCGAGCAGGGGCTTCAGGAGAACTGCCTCGAGGGGAGAAGCACTGAAATCTAAATCCCAGCTTCCTCTGGCTGGTCTCTATGAATAATGCATGTAGGATGTGAACTGGAAGCTAAAAGCCAGCTGAATCAGCAGCAGAAGGCACCAAGCTGGCAACCACAGGGCACTGGGGCACTTGCCTGGGTAGATCTGAGTGGAGCTGTCACGGGTATGGACCATGGAGTGGCTCATCTATAGAGATACAGATGTGTGAGAGAGGGGAAGTGTGACCTCAAATGCCTAAGAAAGAGGATTTTCTGTAATCCCTGCCCTCCATGCAATGGAGAAATCCCTGCCTACACTGCTCAGGCAGGACCAAAGCCCTCCTACAATCAGTGGGGCAAGTGTTCTGCACAGAGACCAAACCAAAGCTTTTCTGGGGTGCAGGCATTGGGGGTTTTGCTCCCTGGTACATCTTTGTGAAGGAAGGAAAATGGAAAAAGGGAAAGGAAGTAGAGCAGCACAAAACCTGAGGAAGATCAGAATAAGGCTGAGTGTGCCACAGGGTGAAGAAACTCTCCTTGGGAAACTACATGTAATTGTTTCCATTAGTCTGAAAGAAGAGACTGAGAAAAGGAAAAAGGTTTACAAAGACAAAGCCTCAATTAAACTAAAAAAAAAAAAAAGAAAAAAGAGAAAAACAGAAAGAAAGAATAATTCATGAAACACTAACTTATTTACATAAAATGAAAACAATGGTGTATTTAGTTGTAGTCAGAAGATGAAATTTTCCATGGGCTTTTAAGGCAGCCACAAGTAGCAGTGACCTGTGATTCAGCAAAATTTCCATAACAGTATGAAAAAATGAAGGCTAGAAGCAGTCACACCTGGATTAGACTGCTCAACATACCAAAGCCTGTGCCTAAGAAATGAGGAGACATCATATTTAGGTAGAAGAGCTGCAACTTGGAGAAAAAAATAAACAACCTTTCAAAAAATGAGGTATACTCCAGCAGGTGTCTCCTGCAATTACTCTCCCACCCAGCACAATACACTTTGTTGTCCGTCGTCTACAGCAATTACCAGGGCATGAGTGGTGTCATTTCTAACAGGGCCAGACACAAACAAGCATCCTGGTGTGCCTCTGTCTCATTCTCCCTCGGTCCCTCTGCGATGCTCAGCCTGCAGAGCTCTTCCCATCAGTGGCATGGAGTTACCAAGCAACATTTGTTGTGTTCCTCCATGAGCGCTGCTCATGGCTCTGGGGCAGCTCAGACTTTGAAGAATAGGGTTTGTTGTGCAGAGTGAAATAACTTTCCCTCTGTCTTCTCTCTTCCTACTTGATGAGGTGAAAAATGAATCATTCTGAATATAACAGATCAAATCCTGCATTCAGTTGCTCTGGGGTAAATCCCATTGAAAATTGTCTTTGGGGAATAAATTCACTGCCAGATACCAAGGACCAGTTCACCATACCCAGCATACACATCCAGGATACAGCAAATAGTTTTTTTGCATCATGCACATTAGAAAAAGCAGCTAGAAGAAGTCAAATCATTATTGGCAAATAATTTATTCAGCCATAGTCACAAAGGAATTAATCTTATCCATTATTCTCAAACATGACTCAACCAATTCCTGGAAATAACACAGCTAAAGCTTCTAAATCTGAGCTGCAAACCCTAAGATTTAAATTCTTATTTAATTCCACAGCTCTTTCCCTCTTGTTATTATGTTCAACAGTGTGCTGCTGCTGTTCATGTGCCAATGATACAAAGTTAGAAGGCTTAGACAGTTCAAAATGTTCTCTCTGCATCAGTAAAGCTAAAAAGTACAAAGCAGCTCTTACAACTGAGAGCACTCAGCCCATCTGGTACAGTGGCTTCAGTGTGAACTCCCTGCTCCAGGGCTCTAGGCATCTACCTGTACATCAGCCACCAGTGAGAGTGCCCAAGCTGATCCCAGTTCCCTCTGGGATGCAGCCCCCTGGATCACCAGTGTTCTCTGTTCCAGCTCTGGGGGAGTGACACTGCCAGAGCAAAGGGTGGGGTTACACAGCTGGGGGTGGGCAGCTCTGAAGTAAAGCCCTGTGCTGGTGAAGCCGAAGGTGAGGTTGGCAGGTGTGACAACATAAATAGAGGTGTACGAACATGGAGCTGGAGCTTCAGAAATATATGGGATTTTCTGAAAAAACGAAGTGGAATTCCCATTGTATTTTCTCAGTTATTTAAGTAAAATAATGTCCTGCAAGCATGACTGTGAGATTTCTTCTTGGGGTGGGTTTAAAGCTAGGAGGCCTGTCTGATCTGGTAGTTTAATTTCACTCAGAAGTTAACAAGGCAAGGAAATAGCTCAACAAATTATCCTTTCCCAATATCTTAGGATGTAGATCCTTTGGGGGTGCCTGTTTATCTTCATTTACCCTGTAAAGGACAATTTGGAATAGATCACAGAATCACAGGATGGGTAAAGTTGGAAGGAACCATTGGAAGTCACCTGGTCCAACCTCCCTGCTCAAGCAGGGTCACTCAGGATTGTGTCCAAATGGCTTTTGAATATCTCCAGGGAAGGAGAATTCATAACCTCTCTGGAAAAACTGTTCCACTGCTCAGTCACCCTCACAGGCAAGAAGTTCTGCCTCATGTTCAGGTGTGTGGCAGGACAGGTCTACCCCCCTTCCTGCACACCAGAGTTAATGAAACACCAGAGATGACCCTGGGGTCTGAAGACTCAGCAGGATTCTCTCTGGCACCAGGAGGCTCAGGCCGTAAAGGTAAACATCTGGAAAACAAGTGTAGGAAGAGATAAAGAAAAATTTGATGACTCAAGAGACACCGTTTTATGCTATAAAAGACACACGAGTTATCCCTGAGGCAGAAGTTTCCATACACACACACCATGCCTAAGGGACTTCTCCCCAAGTCCTGGACGCAGGCTCGCGGTTACTTCTCCGGAGATTGAGAGAAAGGAGCTCGATGTGTGCTGCACCAACGATTGGATGGTAAGATACATTGAATCCTAAGCTTATACTTTTCTTCGCTAGCTGTAACTCAAAGGTACCTTATCATGCACTGTATAAATTCTACTAGTAGCTTTTCCTTTTTGTTTTTTATACCTGTGTAGTATTAGTTTTGTTTTAAGTCTTATAGTCAATAGTTTTCCCATCTATTAATAAAGAATCTGTTATATAATAGACAGAATCAGTCATTATTAAAAGAACTTGCGAATGGGAGGGGGTTTTGAGGTGCTGGTCGTCTCGATAAGATTACTACCTGCTGTCAGAGGCCTGGGCAGTAGGAAAGGACTTATTTAACTCCCAAACCCATTCGTGACAAGGTGAAACTTCCCATGTTCCAGTTTGTGCCTTTCCTGCTATTTCTTGGCACCTGGAAGAAGAGCCTGGCTCCATCTCTGTGACACTCTCCTTTCAGATACTGTTTTAGATTTAAAAGGTCCCCTCTCAGTCATCTCTTCCCCAGATGCCTGACTTTTAGCAAGCTAAAGTTTTTGGAGATGAAACCTGTCTCTCATAAGTAATTCCTCAGCTAGTGTGCACCTTCCTTACAATTACTTCATATAAACCATATTTATTTCATTCTTTATGAAAAGAAAATATTCAAAGCTTTCCTAAAGCAGACATATGTTATTCTCTAAGCCATTTAGCCAATAAAAGAAAGGAATTAGATCAGCCTGACAAATCCATGTTGATTCTTTTTTACCACCTTCTTATCCTTTAGCAGCTAATTAACTGTTTGTTTCATAATTTGTCAAGGTTTCTCTGTAGTAACTCAGCTTAGCTAGCTGATTTAAATTTCCTGGCTTTCATTTTTTTTTTCTGTCTACAAAACAAATACCCTATTTGCCCTTTTTAACTCTAAAGAGCCCTCTTGATATAGGAGAAGTTCTTGAAGTCCATTCCTAACTGTTCACAGACTGTTTTCCTTGGACTGCCTGCAGGGGAATTCCCTCAGGTCAAGCAGTTTGAATTCACTCAGTGTAAGAGTTCTTTAATTTACACCCCTTTGCTCTGGTCCATTCCCATTCCCCAGTCAGTGTGACTTTTGCTATAATTATCTAGCCCCGACTCTTTTGGTGATAAGGGAAAAATGCAAAAAGGCAGGGACAACTCCAACCCTTTACATGTGCTCTCCTTCTGTGGCACATAGTTTTACAATTTTATTCCTTCTAGCATATTTATAGGATTTGTTTTTCTTCCCTCATGTGTTTGTAGCCACCTCTAGTTCATTGTTTTCCGGGACCCTTCCGATTTCATCCACACGTGCTTTGGTATCATTCTCTTCTCATTCCTAGTCTGCTGCTGCTTGAACTTTAAAATAACCAATTAATTTCTCATTTTAAGGCATTAATGAGGTCCTCACACAGTTTTAGTGTTTTCCTTTTGTTCTACTCTTCTCCCTGCCTTAGGACATCTCATCATTGCACCTTTGCTCTAATCTCTAAGTCAGTGCTTGCTGGCCTGTATTCCTTTTTCCTTGACTCAACCTACCAATTCCCTGATGTTTCACAGCCAATTAATCCTTCTTCTGCTGTTCCTACTTTCTCTTTTCCGTGTGTCTGGGAAGCTGATTAACTCATAGCTTGGTATATGTACTAAGGCTTTATATTCTTCCTGTTTAGCCCTTACACTCCTAGCCCTTGGGCAGAGACATTTCAGATGTTTACCAGATTGCTCCATTCTTCTCCCAAATGCTTCATTTTCATCTCTATTAAATTTCCCATTTTCCCAACTCACTAACCAGCATGCTGCCTGGTTCTTGGAAGACTGCTGTGCTGTAAAAAAAAAATCCAAAGTTTTTTTGTTGACACTGTCCCTGCTTTCACCTCAAGGATTTGTCTGGCCCAGTTGTGCCACCTTCCACAGAGACCAAAGGAAACACAGCAGCCCCTGGAAAGGAGTTAGCGGTGGTCCCAGTAATGGGCAGGATTTTTATTTCAGTGACGGCAGATATATGAAGGAAGCAGCAATTAATCCTTCCTGTTTGCCTTCTCTAAGGATATCAAATTGTGTTGTAAACACTGGAGATTTAAACCTCGTTGTGACCCCTTTCACCGAAAATAAATATTAATAACCCCACTTCACAGACGGGGAAACAAACACAGAGTAAAGCTAAATGACTTTTTATGGAAATGCAGAAGCAAAGGCAGGAGCTGCCAGAGCATGCACTAGAAAGCATTCAGGGAAAGCCATCAGTCAGGCCTTGAGGAGCAAGGGGGCAGAAAACAGGGCTGTGATTGCAATTATATCAGCTGGTGAGGAGCCAGCCCCTCGGTGCCCAGAGCTCAGTTAGCCAAAGGCTATGGCAGTTTACTAACACTGGAGTTATTGCCAGAGGATCCAAGTGATGATTGTTTTTAGTGGTAGATTTGTCTTCCCTCTCACTGCTCCATGCATGAGCTACAAGCAGCTTAATTAAAGGCTAAAAAAGCCCCTGATGCTAAAATAGCTGCATTGCCATCTTTCTGGAGAACATGCTAGACTCATAGCAGGGCACTTCTTTCTGCCTTCTCCTTTCTCTCTCACTCCCTCCTGTTCTCTCACTTTTTAAAACCTAAATAAATGAAGCAGGAAAAAGAAAAGATGAAGAAAATAGCCACAAACTGCTCCATCAACAATAATGTGCCATGGATCTTCCAGGACCTGTCTGAGGATGTGAGTCCCTGGAGGGGAAGCCCAAGGCCAGGGATGATACAGGCTCAATGATCATGAAAAGCACTCGTAGACCCCAGTGCCAGCACACAATGCAGCGCTGAGGATACAGACTTGGCCGCCGTTTATGGAGTAGGGAATACAGTGGCAGATTCATTCTACAGTAAAGAGGGTTGTTCCTTGGTAGCACTAATACTGCCACATTATCTGGGGACAGAAGAGGATGCACAAAATGGAACAATTCTCCCATTTCTCTGCCTGTGTCTCCCCCAAATGCCCCCTACTCCTATTCCCTCCTGTTCCCTTCATTCCTCTCCCTGCACTGAGTCCTCTCCTTCCTCTCTGATTTATACCTTATTTCTTTAGCCTTGTCCTTCATCTTTTCCCAATGCAATTACATGGACAGGGTTTCTAGTTCTCCCAGATTTTGCATATCATCTCCAACTGGAGCTTGGTCTCCAGCCCTCTGCTTGGAAAACTACACAAGCATTTTCAAACAGAGGGTCAGATCCTGCTCTCACTAAAACAGGAGGGAAAATTTCCACACTGTAAGGACCAGGCCATGGGACAGGATGTGATGAGAACAACCTGACAGAAGAGGCTTTAAAAATTATCCAGTACAACTTAAAGACAAATGTCCTAACAAATCATCACTGCACATCATCGAAGTGGAAACCAGTGATGGCAATGACCACCATGCAGAGTAATTCGAGCTTCCCTTTCATCAGCTGAAATCAGTATGGAGCCAACACCTGGGCAGTTTTACATCCCTATTTCCCCTCCTCCTTATTCCAAACACACACCTACTTGCACTACTATATTTGCCGTTTGTATCTCACAATGGAACTGAAACTGGAAACACAAACAAATTGGTCAAGAGCATACAAAAGATCTGTGGCAAAGAAAGAAACATAATATCAATGTCCCAAATTGCCGCCAAACAGATTCTGACTCAGGCTTTGCATCTCTAAGGGATGAATAGGGGCAGTGGATCTTGTCCAAGGACAGATAAGACAGGAGATCGCTCTATCACCACATCTCTGCTCTTTGGCAGCAGAAGAGAAGCACTGGAGGAGCAGGGCTGCTGTCTTTCCCCCTCCTTAATCTGCTTCCTGCCTGCTTCAAAAACAACCCAGTGCACGGTTGTTTATTATTATTATCACTGTTATTTTCCAGAGTGCTGTAAAACTAGGGGATAGAGCACTCTGACAGCCTCATAACAAACAGCAGATAAAACTAATTAGATTTTGTTCTTCCTTCAGTTTGCTGACTTGATTATTTTTTCTTTTTATTGCTTAATTATTTATTTTTTAGCCCAGAGGTTTACACACACACACACACACACACACACACACACACACATGTATTTCACTAGTCACTGGCAAGGCATCCTTGGGATCATCTCTGTCAGGAAAGGGCTATTGTGGCTGGGAGACCCAGGAGCTGGTGAGGGGCAGAGACAGAGGGTGCAGTGTTGTGCAGGGCTCCTCACAGCATCTTCCACCCACATCATGTAATCTGGTGGGGGGAGGAAGGAGAGCACAGCCATTCACAGACTCTAAGAGAGTCAGTGAGACAAAAGGCATCAGTAAAAAAAAGTTAATGTGCCTGGCAGGAGCTCAGAACTGCTGCAGCAGAGGGGACCAGGCGAATGCCTCTAGGACACCAATGCTTCTGGCCATTACGGGAATATTTGGCTTGAGTCTCAACCTGACAGCCTTGCTGACTCTTGAGGAATGACAAAATGGTGGGGAGCAGGGCAACTTCCCTCTCCTCCCTCCCTCCTTTTCTCCATCGGCTGTTTCCAAATTATTTGGGATTAGCTAGCAACAGCAAGAAAAGGCACTGCTCTCAGTGCCCAGCACTCAGCAGGCTGAAGTGAGGTGACGGGCCCTGGCACAGGGGACAATGGCTTCGTTCACTGGGGGATACCGAACCAGAATTACAAGTGTGCAAGAATAAACAAGGCTGGAGTTAATCTAAAGTTGTTTTACACTCTGTTTTATTAAAGTCAATGCACTTCCGTTCCTCTGTGCAGAGCCTAGCTCTGCTTAATTACCATGACTCAGGGAGAATTTTAATAGTGTGGAGCGCACAGTGCACAGGAGGCATTCTCCTGACCTCTAGAGGTCTGTCAAAAGAAGGGGAGCATCTGCTCCCTACAGAAGTTCCTGGAGAAAAAGGAGGCATCCCACAAAAACTGCTTCTTCTGAAGTTATCCAGGTGCCATTCCCAAGTGGTGGTCACCCACCTGTCCCACTGCACTTCCTCAGCAGCAGGCTGAGCACCCTTGGGGCTTCTGGCTGCTGCCTTCTGCAGCATCCTCACTACTTGTTGACAACTTGCTGGGCACAGGTATGGGATGCTGCCAGGCAGGAGAGACTGACCAGATGTTTCATAACCCACAGCAGCATTTCTGCAGGTGTGATCAATGTGCAGGAATGCTCTGCTCCCAGCTCAGCTGCTGCATTTGGATCCCAGACACTGAAAACATCCCGAAGGCCTTTGCCATCTCCCTAAATCCTGCAGCTCCCAGCACAAGGATCTCTGGAATGGTGGCACTGCTCATACACATTTGGCTCCAAACACACACAGAAGATACATCTCTGCTTTTATTATGTTATGACAACTCTTGCACAGTTTAGTCACCAGGGCAGAATTTTCCCACTGAATTGAATTCCTCCTCTCTTAAAAAATTCAGAATGAAACAGCTAGAAAGCCAAATATTATAGCCAAAATATCGATATCGCATAAAGGAAAATGCTGATTTAAGAATAATTTTTTCTTTGCAATAGGGTTTACCACAGGCAAGCCTTGTTAAGCACCCTTCAGCTACTGTTGTGGCAGTGTTGGTACAGAAAGCAGTATGGGTGCAAACATGCACATTTACAGACACAGATATGTACAACAGTACTTTTTGCCCCATGTTCTGAGGACGTGCTGGATGCTGAACATCCCACAGCATGGCTTTTGTATGCTGCACTCAGGACCCAGCTCAGTGTCAAGTTTTTGTCATGCCTACAAACGTCGGATTTTTAAGTTAATTATGCACATATATTGTTTCTTTATTAATAAGCTTTGCAGCAGTATTATACAAACTTTTTTAATGAGAACACCTGTTTCACCTCTTTTGTGTCCCCTCCTGTGAGCCACCCTTTTATTAAAATTCACTATTGTGTGCAACAAGCTGCACACTAAACCAAGCAGAACAGGACATCTGTACAGAGGCACACACCACACCTAATGAATTAGTCTGGGCTAAGAAGCCCAGCTTCTAAGGACCCAAGATGCCTGTCTTTTGAGCAGTATCATAGAGAGATGGAGACACAGGGAACTTTTATGTGCTAATGAAGACTTTAAAATATGGGGATACCGAAAACTGAGCAGGACAGGAAGAAGATTTTTATCTAAAGAGCAACCTCCTGCTGGAAAATATTGTCTAGGTAGTCTGAGGAAAGGTGCTCAGAAACACATCAGAGAGTTTCTTGTTCTGGACCAGGAATTCTCTTCACAACAGGCATAAAACCAGGAAGATGACATGGTGTTTTTAATTATGCATCAATATTAATAATAATCATCACTGGTAATCACTGGTGTTGTTGTAGGCTGTAATGCTACAACACACTGTACATTCCTCCTTGTCCTTGAGCCTCACAAAGCAGGGACAGAGCTGGGAGCCTCTTGTATCATACAAATAGTTCCATTTGGATCCAGGACAATTCCCCATGTGCAGCAGCAGAGTCTAAGACACATGAGAAGATCAGGCAATATGGAGTGTGAGATGAAGTGACATGGCTTCATGTTTTAGGGATATAGGACACATGTGTGGGTTCTCAGTCTGTGCTGGATTCTCAGGAACTGGGAGGCAGCTTTAGGAGAAATCTAATTTTTCTCCATTTGGAGATTGAAGAAACTGTTCTGATTGATGCTTGGGCTGAATTCACTCCTGGATTTTGCCCCCATCACTAATCTATTGGTGAATTTAGCCCAGGTTTCCAGAGGATCACTATGAATTGTCACTGCTGCTTTCCTTACTGTGGCACACTGGATTTCCCATACTGTTGCTGAGGTACAACCAGCTCAGAAACATGCACAGCCTGACCCAACCTGTTGAATGCACTGTAAAAATTCTGATCAGACAGAAATCAGAGAGATGCTCTACAGCTCAAGAGAGAATGGCAACAGAGAGCTCTGGTGAAAGGCATCAATAACTGTCACTTCTCCAGGAAAAGGCTGCCTAAAGTCAGAAAAAGAGAATCATCTCTGACTCCTTGGTTTCAAATACTATTCCTTTGGTCAGTCTATATGAAACCACATACTGCAGGCAGCCATGAAACTGGGGATTATGTTTAGGAATGGATGATCTCACATCAGGCCAGTGGCCTCTTGCTCTACTTCACGTACAAAGTGTAAAGAGTCATTCTCAGCAGATGTATGTATACAAATGACACAAACATACAGTCAACTTTCCATTCAGAACCAGATAAACACATCTGGGAAGGGTGCTGAAGCTGGCAAACAGGCAAACACGAGCAGTGACCCATTTTCCTGCTGCTCTGCAAGCCACAGCCTTGCTCACACAGGACTGCTCTCAAACCCACTGTACAGCCCAAGTGCTGCTGAACCCAGAGGAAGAGCTGTGCTGTTGGGTGCTGGCTGGCTGGAAATGTAAAGCCCCCTCAGAGCCCTGGAGCTGCATGTCTGTCCTGTGGTCGCTCTCTCATCTTCTGTCTCGTCTTCCACCCACGAGAGGCACTCCTGGATCTCTTGGTCCAGCTCTGATAATTCCTCTTCACCATCAGAGCTACTGACAGTGTCATAATCAATCTCTTCTGCACAAGGAGGTTCATCATCAGACTCCAGGCTGCTGTTGCTGCACCTTCTGCAGAAAAACCACAAGAGAGACTGGATGTCACCAAAGGAGGGGGTGTTCTCATGGGGAAGAGCAAGCAACAGGGAAATGCTTTTTCTGAGTTCAACCCTGGCTCTGTTAATAAGGGATGAGGTGGTACTAAGCAAGCTCCAGTGTGTCTTTGTGTCTGTCTCAGCAGTGAGAGTGACAAAATGAAGAGTGATACTTACTGACCCCTCAGGAGTAAAGCATTATTATTCCCATCACTATTACTGCTATTGCTTATACAGAAACAGAGTGCTTTACATACAGACAATACCATTCCTGACTTGAGGCACTTACAAGGTTACAGAAGCTGAAATATGGCAGAGAAGAAGGTATTCAGTTTCCAGAAGGTTGCTGGTTTAATCATCATCCCCCTTGGTGTAGTTCCACATTTAGTGTAAGACCTAATTAATCCAAGTGGCTGAAGTGCTTTGGCATCTTTTCCTCCTGTTCTGTGCAAGCTCAGAGCACTGCTAACAAGAGGCAGCACACACAAAAAATTGAGCCTCTTGGATCTTCAAGCACACTGGCTCCAGGGAGGGCAGAAGCACCAGGAGTGGTTGTGTTTTGGGAAGAACATGGAAAGGCTTCGATAGTGTGGCTTCCTGGGGAAGGGCCAAATTCAGAGTCAAGCCTGAATGGCTGAGGAAAGACTCTAAGAGGATGTCACAGCCACATCATCTGGCTCTCAGAAAGGCAGGTTACCCCACCTTGGCCTCCTGCCGTTTACTCAAAGGAATGGCCACAGTGGCTTTCCTTATATGCCCACTTTCAATGCACATTGCTTTAGATTTGCCTGATGCAATATTTATGGCAGAACAGTGACCACTAGACCATAGCTCTGGGGGTCCTTCTCCTAAGCTGCCCACATCCCATCTGGCCTTCAGCCCATGAGGGCAACTGGGTAATTTTTTGAGACCAGAAAGAACCCTGGGATTTCAGTGCTGTCTGGGTCACAGTCTGGATGAATCAGGGGAAGAGATACTGCATTTTTCACCTCCACGTCAATGTTTTCAATCAGACTCAGAGCAGGGGAATGTATTGCTTTGGGGACGGGGAAAGGAATTATAATATTCCACCTCTGGGCCAGAGTTTCTAATTTGTCCCAAGCTGGGAAGAATGAATGGCTTGGCAGATGGAGCATGCACAGCTTTAATGTGTGGTCTGCTCACTTTCATGTCAGTAACCAGAATAATCTTCCAGTTCTCAGCTGTTTCACAGCAGTGCCGGGAAGTGAGGCTTCAGAACATGCCAAAGGTGTAAAGTATTGCTTTTGGATGTATTGATCCCTGCACTCCAAGAAAGGTGTAAGATTTCTCCAGGTCTGAGACTCCTGATCTTAACTGCATACAGACTATTCTGCAGCAGAAACAAGGAGTGTCAACCCACATCTCCTTCTCAGGCTGATCTCTGGCTTAGTTTACTTCAAAGGCTGGGTACAAAGAATTTTCTGAAAGCTTAATAGAGCTGTACAGCTTAAAAATAAAAGAATAATTATGCACTTTTACAGTTTTTGGCTCTACTTCAGTCTGCTCAGAAATCTGGGTCAGGAAGAACTCATACTGAAAATGAGGATGTGACATGAAACAAAACAAACAAACCAGGACAATCCTCCAAGCACAAGCAGCAGCAGCAGTGGTCCCAGCTGAGTCTGACCAGTGGGTTTTTCTTCTTTTATATTTCATATGCAGGCATGGCATAAATTACCATGATACTGAGTACCTATGATAACGTTCAAAGCTGACTATACCCGGGAGAACCAAATTTTCATTTATAAGCCCTGCTCTTGCAGATTTGCAATCAGAAAGAACCATTGCATACCTACTTTCAATATTGCACTTGTACATTTTGAAGGAGCTGCTAATGCTGCTGGGACAGAGCATAGCTGTTGCCCAACTCACTGATATTTCACAGATGGAACAGTTTGCAGCCTAGGAACTGAAGGTCAAACATTTGTATTAACAGGATAATTGAGGGGAAAAATGGTCCCTATTATTACTTAAATCTGGGAAGCCAAATAACAGGATCTTCTGTATTTTTCAACAATTTAAGTGATTTTAGGACTGTATTTCTGACAAAAAGGGGAAAATTCCTCCTACCACAAAAACATTTTGCTAATGAAGGGAAATCTGGGAGACAAAAAACAAAGAATGAAAGACAAAAAACCATACAAAACTTCCATTTCTTTACATTAAAGACTGAAGGGATATTCTTTAGGAAGCAAGAATTATTCATAAAGCATTTGTAATGGACTTCCAAAGCTCTCCCTTGTTGCCTGCCTGCACACAAAACACCAAGGCCGTGACAGCTCAATTTAGGAAGGCAGATGTGCTGCAGGAAGAGGTTCCCTACGAGTGAGGATGTGCTAAGACCCTGTTTGGAGGTCAGGAAAGGAGATTTTTTTCCTCATTAGTTCTACCCATTGCTATTTTGCCATGACAGTGATGAGCAAGGCAGTGATCAGTGATGAACACTGATCTTAGTCCTGGTTTCTCCAAGCTGGACTGGCACCCACTGGATCAGAGCCGCCACCACAAGTCTCGCAGTGAGCTACCAAACTGCAAATAGATGGTACCATCCTCCTCCTGCTGCCAAAACAGGCTTGCAGTCACACTTAAAAGCTGAGAGGCTCTTTATCACACTAACAAGCCCCACAGACCAGTTCCATCTCTGCATTGTATGGAGCTTTACATCCCAATAACTCACTTTCTGCTGCAGGAAGATTTAAAACACATTACAAAGCAATACAAATGGGCTGGTTTCAAGCAGCAAGTTCTTCTGAAAGAGGAGAGGTGGCAGCAGGTGGCACGTGGAGGAGCCAGCCAGTCCCACCAACCAAGTGACAGTCTTGCATGTGCTTCTCCACATCACAGAGACCACCTCCTTCTGTGCAAATGGTGAGGAAGAGGTAAGGAACATTCTTTCCCAAAAGAGTTTTGGGGGTTGTTTGTTTATTTTTAATCTGATCTTTAAAAGCTGGAAAAGCATTCACTCCGCAAAAAAATGAAACAAAAATCAAAAGCAAAACAGCAACAACAAGAAAAACTTACGCAGGAGACATGAAATATATTTACCAAAGAATAAATGATGTTGTCTTACAGAAGGTAAACAAAGAGGAAAACCAATGACACTACATTATAGAACTGCAAGACAAATATAGACTATGAATAGCACTGAACATGAACACAGAAGAGTGGGGGAAAGGCTGGTAATATATTCTACAGCCAACAGGGCCCCAGCTATCACAATCAAACATGAATACATGTGGTTGGTCTTCAAAACCCATGGCCTCATAGCCCCAATCTATTCCAGATGATGGGAGCCACAACAGCAATTTGCAAATTCATGATGTGATAAATAGAATTTCTTTGTTTTGATTTTTAATTTGCATATTTACTCAGATATGACTTAATCTTAATTAGTTCTTCTTTTCTATGTGGGTGTGTTGTTTTGTTTGCTCGGTTTTGGAAAGCAAGCAAGATTTGGTTCCCTGTAAAATAATTCTGGGTTTTTTGCTGACTTAATGGGAGGAGAAAGAGAAGGGAGCCCAGTACCTCCTTACATGTCAGCATTACTGGAACTTTGTGGTATGACTGGATACCACTTTCTTCAGGTGCCCACTGACAACCCTCATTCTGAGTCAGCCTGCTGGGTCAAAGCTGGACAGAAACCTCTCACATGAGCTGTCCTGCTGAGCCACACCTCAGAACACACACTCTGTAGCTATGGTGATAAACTATAGCTGCACACTGCACGTGGGGATGAGTGGTGATCTCTCTTCCATATATAATTTTCAGCCACTTGTACATGCCCTTCCAGAGAATGGAGAAAACTAGAGAATTCCTAAGTAATTTCCAGAGATTTTTCACTCGCATTTTGCTTTTCTGGCAGGTCACTCACTCTCTGTATTCTGCTAGCTGGCTCAAAACAGAACATTTCATTTTTTTCTGCAGGAAAGAATGGGCACTGACAACTGTCCCTCTTAGGAAATCTGTGAGTATTGCTCAGGGTTTCTGCTTGACCTTCACTTGACAGGCCTCACAGTTGCAATGCATTACAGAAGGAAGTGGAGCATTTACTTTTTTTTCATATTGCTCCTCTAACTCTTGAAATTTGTTACAGACTTGCCAGAGAGAAACTGGAAGTTATGGTGGGGGTTAAATGCATCACATAAAAAGCTGAGGCTGGAGACCACTGCTGGTCATGGACATTCCAATGATTCTCTCTGAAGGATGTATCAAAAAACAAGCAAACATGTCCTCAGCCTCTCTCTGCAGTGAAAAATAACCTCCCAACATAATCACACTGTCTGTAACCCTATTTTCTCCTTGTGTTAAACCTTCTCTTCATCATGATGTGTCACAATCCTTTGGAAGCTGCCCAAAGCAGGGATGTGGCTGTGTATAATGAGCCAAGCACATCTCTGATACAGCCCATAGACTAAATAAGGCAAGAAATAGCTTTACTGAAAATTTTCAAGAGATGAGACATTCTTCTGTGTGAAGAGAAAACAGAAAAAAAAAGATTTTTATCTGATTAAACAGGCCAAGTTCTCCAGCATTCACCTGAAAGAAGGGTGTGGTTTTTACCCATTTAAACAGAGTCTAGAGACCTCAGAAAGTTCCCTGACCACAATTATCAACTGTGCAGAAAGGGAATCTATTGTATGAACACTTACCAGTGCTGATAAATAAAGTGTCCTGAAGCTTTAAAGATATGCTGCCCTCTCCATAGGGAATCGGAGTTGCCTTGCCCTTGGCTTTTTGACATTAAAATTCCACCTACATCACCGAATCTAAAAGGGATGTGTGGTCTTGAAGTTTAGCTTTTGAGGAAACCATATGTTTTATTAAAAGCAGGAACACTGCTTCTGAAGGCTTGTAATGAATCTAAAATGAACCTTAAGCAGACACATTTACAGTAATCCCAGAGTACAATTCTGCCTTTAATTGCTTCATAAAGTAGTATTTTAGGACATAAATGAA
Organism: Petroica traversi; assembly: GCA_025920805.1. Lineage (NCBI taxonomy): Eukaryota > Metazoa > Chordata > Aves > Passeriformes > Petroicidae > Petroica > Petroica traversi. Next base: position 135,152 of record JAHLSL010000028.1, on the reverse strand, counting down.
ACAACTATGATGCTTGCAGGTAATTACACCTGTAAGAAATACACTCCAGCAACAAGATGCCAGCAAAGAAGGGCTTTAATCTGCCCTTTGTTGCTACAAGGTGCCTTGCACACCTTGTAATGACTTTCTAATTTCTTCTCTGCTGTTCAGCAGCTCCCCAGACAGCAGCCTGGCACCCTCCTGCCAGACAAGGATCTATTTAGTCCCTGACCTCGCCAGGGGAGGGGATCAGCTCTGTTCTGACTCCAGGTTTAGGAGTTATTGCTTTAACATTAATGATGTTAACTTTGTAGACTCCCAAGGGACTTCCCTTCCCAAAGACTCTTTGACAAGGACTTTTGCATCACACAACATCTCCTGAGGAAATGTGTGCTCAGCCCAAGGCAGTTCCAGGTGCCCTGGCTTTCAGCCCACCACCTTTCAGCCCTTCCTTTCACCAGCAACATGAATGTAATTAAACATGGCCTTGAATTCTGTTTGCTGTGGCTGAGAGATGTTTGGTCTTATTTTGAGTGTAGGTTGGGTTTTCTTCCTTTTTTTCTTCCTGCTGCAAATAGCCAAGAGAAAGGTGTAATTCATTGCTAAATCTCGAACTAATTAGTTTTTCAGAAGTTCCCAGGCTAATTGTAGACTGCAATATTTATAATTGATTTGGCCAGATTAGAAATGGGTTCTGGTGCACCAGCTAGATAAGTAAGTGGCAAGTGGGTTTTATTTAGAAGAGAAGGGAAGACAGCTTGTAAATGAAAGGAGAGCATGAAGAGGAAGAAACAGGCTGACTCCTGGCCAATACTGTCCCCTAATGTTCATTCAGGCTTGCAACAATTTAGCCCTGGGTCAGCATTTTACTTGCATCTACCATAAACTGTTCTTGTCCCCAGGAATGGCTGCCCCCAAAAGTGGTGAGGAGGTGGCTGCTGCTGCTGTAGGAGCAGGGGAGGTGCTGGGCACACACCTCTCATCACACCTGGTTAGGAAATGGAGAAGCCTTGAAGGAACATGGAGAACTGCGTTTAATTGAGTTACACCATGCCATTGGGACAGCTTTGATCTTTCTGTGAAAGAGGAGCTTGCAGAGAGGACAAGAAGGGATTTGTCTCCCATTTGAAGAGTACCTGACATTGCCTGACATTCCTGGCTTCCAGGTATCTCCGTTCAGATCCAGGCATGCTTCTAATGCTAACCAATAAAATTCAAACAAGCTGGGCTTCAGACTTACAGGATGGAAAAGCTGTTGAGAAGCCAGAGGCTGTGGAATCAGTCTTATGAACAATCATTAATTTCCTCCTAATGGAGGACCAATCTATATATCAGAGCAGGGCAAACACTGCATGTTTAGCATTATTATAGCTGTAGGCTTGTAAGCATTAATAAAACCCACTGACTCGAACAGATACAAGTCAGCCATGAAATGAAGCTCTGGCAGTTGCTGCAGACCCCAAACATAATGAGTTTTTCATCTCTCACCCTTAGCCTGTTCTTAGCTTTTGTATCTTTTTTTCTTTAAATACATTCACATTTCAGCACAGGAAAGCACCATCCTTTGGGTACTTTATGAAAGATTTGTGAACTGGTAGATTCATTTTTGTTTGTGATGATGTTTTCTTTCACATAGTACAGTACCTGTCTTGGACAAAACATGAATAATTCCGTTAATCTGCTGCTTGCAAGGAAAGGCTTGAACAGAGCAGCTGCATCCCCATCACCACTGACAAGCTAAATCAAGGTATTGAGTCAAATGTCTACTTACTATGGTGGGAAGTTAATTACACATTAACCTAAGCATGGAAAACTCTGGCTTTACCTCCACAGACATGTCAGGCCACCTGTTAAATTTCAGTCACACCAAACAAGTCCAGCCACTCCTCCCAAGATGGGGGAACAGCTCATTCACCCAAAACTGGCATCCAGCACCAGCTTTCATGTAAATTCCTTGGCAATATGAGACATGCCTGAAGAAATCTTGAGACTTGACTGCCCACACCTGTAGAGCACCATGTGCTTGAGATTTGGGCCAAAATCCCAGGCACCAGGGCTCAAGCCCTGGGACACAAATTTTAAGCAAGTTGAAGACTTTTAGAAGAAGCATATGTGATATACTTTAGTCATATATTCAGGCACTGTTGGGAAACTAAGGTTTAGAGTGTCTTGGGAAAGCATAGGCCAAATCTTGCTTTTTAGATCCATATTACACTACAACTTGGTGTTTTTCACAGCTCCACTGTGATCTTGTTATAGTCATTAAAAATGAGATGTACCCACAGGAAATAAAAGTTGGCTGATGCAAAAAAAACAGAATAATATCCATCCACCAGGCAGCACAATTAGTGGCTTGGATTTAGAGCTTAAGGATCAGAGTAAATGCTTCCAAAACAGGTAAATTTAGGCTTTCTATAGCTTAAGCTCCTATGGAAATATGAGCAGTCAAGTCCCCTTGTATGGGAAGATATTTACTGAGACTACCAGAACTCATTAGGATACTAAATAATGAAATAGTTGCTGAAAATATGATTTTGAAAGTGTTTGGGAGCTCTTCTCACAGTGTCTCTATCTCAAGCAATTTCTTCTCAAAAAGATAATCATGTTATTGATGATACTTAGCAGTCCAGCCAAAGTAATACAGGAAGATTATCGGAATCCTTGTAATTGCTTTTAGGTGCTTCCAGTAGTTGAGATATTGGCACTGTGTGGGGGAAAGAAGTATGGAAAGATTTTGGCTTAGATGCCAAAAAAATTTCACTGCTGAGGATAAAGAACGTAGAGGCAGGCAGGTTCTCCTGATTTCTTGTTTCCCTTGGTGCTATTTCACATAATTCCACTGACTCTATCCAAGTTTTATAATTGGTTCTATATATTTAATTTTAAAAGCCCAAGTTTCATATGTATATATCCCTTAGTTCTCTCTGAGTGACTTAAAGGATTTGGGATTTTGAAAGCAAAATGTTTGAAGGTGGCCAAGACATATCTAGACTGCCTTAGTTACATATCTGTCCTATGTACAAGGTATTTTTTGGTTCAGATAACTACACATGCAAATATTTGTTTGCATAGCAGATGACTGATAGATATCTAATTACTTGACTGAACTAATAATTGCTGTAAATTATTAAATTCCAACCATTACACCCCGTGAAGGAGAAAGCACCTCTTGGTTGCTAGTTTTTCTTCATGAAAATGTATTTTTAGCTGATACACACTCTGGTGTTTCAGAGAATCTACAGCAGAGGTGTATATATGTGTCTGCGTATGTAAATAAGTTTAAACAAGCACAGAAATGCATCATCATTCCTTATCTGCCTTTCCTTAAAGACACATAAATAATAGATATATATACACATACATTATATACACACACCCAGACACCCACACATGCACACAGTTACATGGCTTGCTCTGTATTCAGAGCATAATTTTCATTACAAGACATAGGAGGTCTCAGGAGATGCTCCTACAGCTCCCTGAGAAATATCAATAGGTGATCACTGAACCTTGATGCTGTTGCATTCAAGTGGAAGCAACCTGAGTGAAAGAGCTGGTTGTGACCAGAGCAAAGCAATTCTTTGACTCCAGTCCCCAGGTGAGTGCTGACAAAGCAGGAGTTCACCTGAAAGGGAAATTAGACCATCTGGGTAGGGCTTGAGATATATTAGGATGGTCAAGAGGCAGGCAGAAATGGTTGTCTAAAATATTCAGTGTTGTCATCAGCTCTCGGAGAGCTTAAAGCAAGACTGGGGCTAAAGATCTTTGATTCTCAGTAAGGAAATCAGGACATTTTCCTATTCTGCATGCACCTGACTCATTCTTGTACCTCTCAAAGTAAGGAATACCCATTTTAGAAACCACTCAGCACAGATCTTTTTTCACAATCTTGTGCTTCAGATGGATAAAGAACAGGTGGGACTAAAAGTACTCAACTCTGGTAAAGAGAATGATCCTTGTTCTGAAGCCCCCAGAGAGGGAACAAGGTATGGCACCACATGGAGGTTCAACAGTTGTTTTTCCACTGAATTTTGCTTTTAAGGAAAGGCTTCAGACAAATCTCAGTTTAAGGGCCACAGAAAACAATTTTTGGAGTACACTGATGGCAGTGAAGGCAAACATGATGGCAAAGCCCTGAAGCCTAAGAGGTTACAGGTGATGAATATCAGTCAACACAGCCACCCCTCAAAGCAGCTTTACATCTGCTAGGTCCTGTGTTATCACAGATTTCTTGGAACGGATCCAACACAACTCTGAAAAATGATAATCCCCCTTGAAGTTATGAATTTCATTCATGGATGCTCATCACAACTGATCTGAGAAACCTCCTGTATGGTAAAAAGTTCTGAGACTAATATGAAACTTGTGTTCCCTCATCCTTTCCTGGGGAGAAAAAATATGTTTAATCAATATTATAGTTAGGGAGAGAGAGAGGGAGAGAGAGAGACTCTGTGTTTACCCATAAAAATGAAAGACAACAAGGGCAGAGTCAAAGAAATCTATTGTGCATTTAAAGCAGATTGAAGTGGGGTTTATACCAGAAACATCTGATGAAGTATTTGTAATAATAAATAGTCAATAATAGTTTAAAACTTCAGCCTCTGCCTCATCCTAAATCTCTTCTCAGACATAATGAGATTCAGATAAAACAAATCTGAACACTCATGTTCAATATATTTCAAAACATTCTGATCAATTATGTTTTTAACACCATATGGAACCAAATCCAAAACCTTGCTTAACCTTGCTTATTACACAGCTGATTTGCATATACTTTGGACTCCATTAAGGACAACAAAAAATGTCATCTACCGCATATAAAAGTGGCAACTCTTGCTAATTCCCTAATCTTGCCAAACCCCTGCCAGATGTTTCATGAAGAAAAGCAAATATTTCATTATGTTCTCCCTGCTTCCTAAAATTTTTCTGTCAGGAACTGCAGGCATGAACAAGAAAAACAACAGGCATGGAGAGCTGACAAAAACATGAAGCATCAGTTTCAACCTATTTCAGAGCTCAAACGGGGTTTTAAAGGGATTCTTTGTGCCAGAAGGACCTTCCAGCCAGGAACATATGACTCCCAGTAAGCAGAGGAAAGAGGAAAAACAACGACCATTTGCTCTGATCTAAGGAGACAGCATTGCCTTGCAAAAAGAGCAGAGTAAAGCACATAGAAAAGTTGCCATTGCTGTTTGTTGTACAATAGATCTCCAAATTCTCTTCTGTGTTCCTGTTGTAGTTATTTAATAATATTTCACCTGTATAACAGGGAGATGCAGCTTTCAAATGAATCCATTTTTAGCTTGTAGCATCTATCAACTCCCAGCAGGGAACAATTTTTAAAATCCCTGTTAACATGAGTATTTTCTGAATATTTTATAAAAATCTATTTTCAAATGCCTGCCAAAATATTCTATATGTTTTACCTGAAAGTTGCAATTACATTTTCTTTCTTTTTTTTCTATGTGCATATGTGTGTCTATATTTATATATGCTCACATAAATTCTTAAAAGAATACTAGCACACCATGGAAGCAAGCATATTCTGAGTGAAAGCTGAAGCAACATAAACTGACAAAAGTATTCATTTAGTTATGGTAAGACATGTATTTGGATGGATGGGGCAAATTATAGCATAGCTTGCAGAGCAGTGAAACAATCACTTTATAGAGAACCACCCTGAGCATTTAATGTCATTCTCTGATTTACCACTAAAAATGATAAAAGGTCAGTTCTTGTGTGCAGAGTAAGTGACTGAAAAAGTATGTCAAGCTGTACATCAAAGGAAAATTAAATCATGAGGTTAAAACACTTGCTTTTCAAAGATACAGGTTCTGTACTTGGTGTCACTGTGAGCAAACTGCTTTTCTCTCTTTGCCCCAATTCCCCAATAATGTGGACACAGAAGGCTCCATTCCTCCACCTGCCTGCATTCCATCTCCTTCCCAGTCCAAGTGAGGGTGCAGAGCTCTTTAATTGTGTCTTCTATGTACATGCCCTCCTCTCCTCTGAAAGCAATGACAAAAAGGATGTTTAACCTTGCTGAGCAAGGTCCAAAAAGGTGTTAAACCTTGCTGAGTTTGGTCTAAAAACATCTCTCAGCAAGCCAAGATTTCAGTAAAGTAGCAAGTTTCCAGATCCATTAGGGACAGAAAGATGTCAGTATTCTTGATTCTGCCAGACAGGAATGAAGAGTTTAGCTGGAGGAATGATGAGGATGTAGGACTCCTGTTGACATCAAGAAGGGACAGACGTGCTCAGCGACACCAAGGATTAGCTGCCAGATCATATTTTGAAACAGAAATGCTGTAATTCTTGCAGTACTGAAAACAAGTTACATCATAAAAGTGAAGGGAAGAATATTTAGATGGGAAAGAAACAGCCAAAACAAAACCTGCCAGATTTTCTGATTTTAAACTGCCCAGCAACCCTTGCTGCCACATCCAGCTCAAGCAAACAAAGGCTAAGGACTTGTGCACACTGGTTCCACTGGACCTTAAATCCTCATTAGTCACAAAATCTTGTATCTCCTGGTATTTGCCTTTGTAGTTATCTTTTCCTAGTTCCTCATTTAGCCTCTGCTTCAGAAAGCTGCTTGTTGCACCAACATTAAGTGACATCTGCTCTTTCCATGCAGGATTCTATCTTCCAGGAACGGAAACACCAGTTAAAGACCAGGTTGTGAATTGTTCTGCCTCATGAATTATCACCAAGGCATGGAAAGAGCCCACAAAAATTATATTTTCCAGGGCAAACAGCACAGATCCAAGTGCTAGACTGTAGCAGTGGTTCAAGCTCAGAGAATGACATATCCCCTGAAGAATTTCTGGGGGCCTAGAAAGTGAGGCCCCTCTGAAGGTAGAGTTAAGTTTGGCCTTGGAAAGGGAGTCGAACTCCCCCCGCCTACCCCTCAGTTAACAATAGTATCTTGTGTTTCACTCTTTCCTCCCTTCCTCCTTCCTGACTGCACACTGACCTCCCAACCCTTCTCCGTGTCCTCCCCTGTACCGTTATGAGATAAGTTGTAACCCTCCGAATAAAAGTCTGAATGTTGGACTTTTCCAGGGTCTTTTGCCCCTGAGCCCAAGCAGAGCAGACCCTCGTGTCTTGTGTCTGATTTGGGCTCCGGGCAAAGGAACACTCTCTCTCTCAGCAGCTCTCCGGCTTTTGGGACAGCGGCCACCATCCCAGGGAAGCCCGGCTCACGGCAAGGGGAAAAGAAGTCCTCAGCTGAAGTTGACTTAACGAAAAGGAAGCTCTCAGAACAAGCCGCCGAGCCGCCGGCCGTCCCTGTGGTCAGCTGTCCGGCCCACGCCAACGGCCGCACTAGACTATATAAACACACTTCACAGAGGGGATGCATTTGGGAAGGTTATATTCGTGGATACATACAGGGTTCTTGATTGATGTGTTCTGTGAAAGAATTTCTTTTCTTGTTCCTTCTCCATCAAATCATGATGGCCTCATTTTCTCCACAGCCCTTTCTGCAGCCCTTTCTGCTGCACCAGCAATAAGGAGGTACCTCCACAGTAACACTTCAGGTGCCAGTAACACACAACCCCTTAAAAAAACTCCTGTGTGCTGCTGAGGGACCCAGGCTCTTGGAATGATGGAGATAATTGAATGCTGGAGCAGCTGCAGCTGAATCAGGCTGCTACTGACTTTAACCTGAGTTTCCCAGGCTTGCACTGGACTTTCTCCTTTTCTGTACAGCAAACCTGCAGATAAACTCTTTCAGATTTAATGGTGCATGATACAGGCAATTCAATATCAAGGAGAGGGGGGAAAAAAAGCATTTCTGAGGCAAGATGGGTTATCAGCTCAGCTCAAAAAACCAACGTATCAAGAAACACTGCCAAGGCGACTTCAGAAATCTATAATTTAGGTGTTACCTTAAGCCTGAAACTTTGTTTGAAAACTTCATACTTCTCCCAAGCAGACTGGTAAAGCCCAGGAGGACCAGACCAGCTATCAGTCCAGATGACAAAGTAATACACTTAGTGTATATCAAGTGCTGTGCACATGAAAGGTACAGGAAAGATGGCAACATTATACAGTTTTATCCTGCAAGGAATGAAAGCTGTTATTATACAGCTCTTTTCCAAGGGCTATTACACTCCATTGCTTACCCACCAATCAGCTCACCTTACTGGGCTTCCCAACAATATGAATCGCTTTTAAATAACAATGCATTTACTTTACATACAAGCTTTGCAGCCTGAAACACCCCATACTGCTCTCTGAAAAGGGAAGAAGCCTGAAGATTTATCAGGAATGGGGCTGCTGATGTGCAAGAAGCTGCACCAGCATCTCCCAGGTGAGAAGCTGAATTCCTGAGCAGCATCATTCACCACTAATTTTGCAGCCATTTCTGAGGCATGGAACGACACTTTACTTTAAATCTTGTTGTTTTTAGAACAGAAGGCAAAGAATTCTAAAGTCAGTGAACAACCAGTGCAAAAAATTTAAGGAATGGAAGATAAGAGAAATATGCCCTGTGTTAAAACTTGGCTAAAGGTGCAAACCCTAGATCCCTAATTCTTAATACTCAGAGTATTTCTTGGTTTGCTGGTGAATAAGGATTGCTGTGCAAAGACAATTAATTCCATGGAATCCCATTATGATTTGGGTTGGAAGGGACCTTAAAGTTAATCTCGTTCCAACACTCCTTTCATGGCCAGGAATGTGGCAGGGCACTCCGACCCCCCCTTTTTTCCTTCCTGCATACCAGAGTTAATGGACCCCAGAGATAACACTGCAGTCGGAGGACTCAGCAGGATTCTCTCTGGTACCAGGAGGCTCAGGCCAAACATCTGGAAAAACAAGTGTAGGAAGAGATAAAGAAAATTGATGACTCTAGAGACACCATTTTATGCTATAAAAGATACACGAGTTATCCCTGAGGTAGAGGCCTCAACAATCACCCCCAAAGGTGTGAGAGACTTCTCCCCGGGAGCTGGACGCATCTCCTGCAGTTACTTCTTCGGAGATTGAGGGAAAGGATATCGATGTGTGCTGCACCAACGATTGAATGGTAAGATACATTGAATCCTAAGCTTATACTTTTCTTCGCTAGCTGTAATTTGTATGGTACCTTATCATGCACTGTATGTAATCTACTAGTAGTTATCCTTTTTGGTTTTATTCCTGTGTTGTATTAGTCTTGTTTTTAAGTCTTACAGTCAGTAGTTTTCTCATCTATTAATAAATAATTTGTTATATAATAGACAGAATCAGTCATTATTAAAAGAACTTACGGACAGGAGGGGGATTTTGATTTGTAAGTTATCTCAATAAGGTTACTACCTCTGCCGAGAAATGGGCAGAAGCAAGGGCTTGTTTAGCTCCCCCACCCATTTGTGACAAGGAACACTTTCCACTAGATCAGGTTGCTCAAAGCCCCATCCAACCTGACCTTGAACACGTCCAGGGCTGGGGATCATGATTTGATGATTACAGCAGCAGTGAGAGCCTGTGGAACTTCTCACACCATCCTCACACATTTACTCTACAGACGGGCTCTGGGCAAGGCAGAATGCAAACTGCAGGCACTTCTGGGAGGGTTGTGCCTCTTGTGTAGTTCTGGGAAAGTTTGGGGCTTGGGAAGTGGCAGAGCCAGGTTAGGGAGGCTGTGTACACTGATCCAGGGCACTCTTAGGAAGACTTTCCAGCCATGCTCCCAGGTCTCAGTGGAAGACAGCACAAATTCTGCCAGTTGCTTTTGTCTGACACACATTTATTTGCTGGAACTGTCTCATGAGAGTTTAGGAGGAAAAAGTTCAGAATTAAATATATTTACACAATTAGGGTCGTATTCACCTAAGCTACTAAGGCTGAATTCAATAAGCAAACTGTGTAAATTATGTGTCCAAAGATCTGTGACTATGGAAGAGCCCAGCCAAGCACCCGAAAGCAACAGCTTTAGCTCCTGGAGATGCTTGCTCCCGTTTCTTCATACTGTTGTAGACATTGCCAATGCAATATCCATGAGGAGACAATTAAGAGAAAATAAAATTTCCTGAGCTGTCTACTCCCTTGATGCTTTCAAGGCCTCTCCCTCCCTCAGAACTTTGGCATATCCTTGTCCCACACTACTCCACATAGTCAGGAAATGCCTAATATTTCTCTTCTTATATAGGGTCTCCATTGAGATGGATTAAACTAAAACTCCTTAAACTCAGACCTTTCAATTTCCTTTGATGGAAAGTTAGGATTTAGATATCTTTGCTCTACTGGAAAATATCCACTGATAACAAGCAATTATTATTACAAGATACATCCTTAGAGATAGAAACTGGCTGCTAGGAAAGAATGAAATGAAGGGAAGAGGAGAAAACAAAAAATACTATTCCCACTTACCCTGACAGGGATTTAATCACCTTCCCAGCATGTCATACCTGAGAGCCCTTGGACAACCTCCTGAACAAGGTTCAATTGACACCTATCATGTAAAGCACTAGATTTTCTCACGATAGTATGAAGCATCATTACTAGGAATGGATGATACAGTTCAAAGTTAATTTCAAATTTAATTTGATACCATTAAATATATATGTAATTGCGTCTTCCCACAAACCAGCATTTGGGCCCTGAAGGCAGCATCCATAGTAAGCTAAAAGACAGGATGTGGAGTTCTTACAGTGAGAATTTACAAGTGTGCATGAGATTACATGATTTATAAAATACATCCATAATCACTCTGATAGCAAGAATTGAAATCAAACAGTTTGTGATTAGGGCTGTTTTAAAGCAATAAGTGTAACGGGGAGGAGGAGCTGTAGGAGAGGAACACAGGGTTAATGTTCTCTTGCCAATGCTGTGGACCTGAATGTTCAAGTCATGGTGGGAAAAACTGAGCAAACCAAGTGTGGCATATTCCAGAAGGATTTTGGGGGTCATCACAAATCCTCAGAGTTCAGAGCACAAGCAAACTGTGCTGGACAAGCAGCAGGGGCCTGGAGGATGCTTGCTACCCCTGAGAACGGACCTGTCTGCATCAAGGGCAGTGCTGAGAATGACAGCCTCAAAATGAGCATCCCTAGCACAGAGCTGAGCAACCAACAAAAGGAGAAACCCTTACAGAACAAAGATTAGAAAATTAGTTATGGAGGTGGGAAAAACAGTAGCTGGTACAGAATTTCAGTGGGAATACTAAAAATCTCAGTCTAGAGCACAGCAATGAAATGAGCTCCCTGTAAAGCTCAGGAGAGACATGAAGTGACACAGGACAGACACAAGGAGGGTGGAAAGATGTAAAGTATTAAAGTACCTGCACTGCTCAGATGACCTGGATTCTGGCAGTACTGACCACAGGAACTAAAACAGTACCTGCCTCTTTGGAAAGGCCCTCAGTTTGATCAGCATCTGCCAGGGCTAGGAGTAAGCTGACAGCCTAGCAGGAACAGGGCTCTGGGTATGTCAACCCTTGCCCAAAGCCTATTATAGGAGAACAGGATGTTCCACACTCCTGCCAGGACACTCAGTAGCAGGACTTTGGAATGCTCACCAAGGTCAATAAGGCAGCTGAGGACAGCTGGCAATGGGATTCCCTACAGGGACTTGAGGGGCTGCAGCAGCAGCATGGGACAGACAAGCCCATAAAGTCAGCCTTTGGCCAATACAACACAGTGGTGGAAATAATTTTGAAATGTGGTATCCCTTGGTAAGCCTGGATACAAGATGGGAAGCTCATATCCAGATTGTGGCCTATTTCCAATTCTGAAATCCAAACATCATATACTCCTATTTGCTTATCCAGTGTTGCTTAAGCACTTAATTATCTGCCTGCTGGCCTGGCCTTTTCTGCCATACTGGTGCTAGACCATCACTGATGTGTCTATCAGGGTGAAACAAGCTTTGAACTGGGTGATAAATTGTTGTTTTTGCTGCAGCTGCTCACATCTCGTAAATGTTTAAACAGCATAATTGCACACATATCTAGTAGCTGCTTGGTTATGTTTATTTTGGATGAGGTGCTATGAAGTTTCTTAGATGTGTGTGTCAAATATTCATAGATGGCAGGCTACTGAAATATTTTTCTTTAGTATTTATTTATAGACTTTATCAACAGAATCAATCTTTACGTTCCCAGCTGCAGCATTACTTCTTGCCTTACCCATTTTTCCCAGAGAGTGCCTGTCTGTCTAACAATATCCCTCTTCCTGCAACATCTATTCACAGAATATCTGTGCAAGGTATCTTATGCGTACTCACAGCATCCATCTCTTTAATTCCAACTATATATCCACTCCATCTAATGCTCGTCATCTCTCTGAAGCACTTGCTGTCTCTCTCTCATCACCATCTCTTTATCTAGGCAATGGTATCTATCTCTCCATAGTCACTCTCTATCCCTTTCTCTCAGTCACTCCCAGCACCAGGGTATAATTATGGATTTTGGACCACAAGGGGTTTCTTTTTTTTTTTCCCCCCCCCCCCCCCCCCAAACTGGGCTCACAAATCACCAGTTAATTTATTTGTTTTTACGCAAAGGCTGGATGTGAGAAATTAACTCCAGAAGGGTACAAGTGCCTTTGGGTCAAAGACTCTTTCCCAGGCTTATTTGCTTCCCTGCTGTATGTGAACTGTTCACTGCTGTGAGAGCTGCTGTTATCTGAGAAACTCATCTTCAAACAAAGATGCTGCAGTGACTACTGCCTCCCTGTTCTCTTCCCTTTTCCCTTTCCAATTCCCTTTTTCTCCTCCCATATTTCCTCTCTTACCTTTCCCCAGTACTTTGCATCCACTACTCTAAGAATTTCCCTTCCCTTCTTTTGCCTGCTTGGCATTCTGAGGATGACAACTGAAATTCCCTCCCTATTAAAAATTCACTGTCAAATAAATATTAAAGCGGGGGAAAATCCAGTTTGCTCTATGTGATTTATTGTGGTCTGCAACACAAGACCCAGGTTTCATGGTCTATTTACCCACATCACAGGGGTATGAAGGACTTGGTGACCCTCAGCTCTTAGAAGCCCCATTATGGGGAGAGATTCCCTCCTCACCATCAGCCTGAAGGAGATGGGTAGGGACATGCTCTCATTGCAGGAGAGAAAGGATGTAAAAAACTAAAACCTCTCCTTGCTTTTTTTCTTCCTACTTTTTTTCTCTTACAGACAAATTGTCACAAGAACAGTACAAAAAATGGCTCAGGTCACATGGAAATTATTGGAGAGGAGAGGAAAGGAAAAAAGAAGAGGAAAGAAAGCAGAGCAAACTATGACAGGAAAGGATGGAGGGAAAAGCTTCCATGTCTCTGGTTTTGGTTCCCTGAGCAAAGACCCCAGCAGTTCATAATTTTTCTTCAGGCAGGGCCAGTATGGTTCAACAGCAGAATAAAACATGCACTAATTAATGAATAGCTACACAGTTTTATGGATAGATTTAACTCCTTCCCTCATTTCGAGCTGGTGGAAAAGACTGAGATGCAAAGCACAACAACTTGAATCAATATGGAAGGAGAAAATAATATTTTCACTGAAGTGAGCAAACTTGCTAATAGCTTATGGACTTCAGAGGGGACCCAGATTTCATTTGAAGAGTAAAGGTATTTCCCCTCCCACCACAGTTTGTCATGTCTGAGTAGGCTACCAGCTATGACTACCAGCCTGTGTCTTAGCTCCTTCATGGAAAAGGATGGGAATATCTGTGCTCCCAGGAGTGGAAATCTGCCAGATGATAACTAAACATTAGGGAAGAAGAGTCAATACAGCTTTCAGAGGAGAAGGCAGAAGAATAACCCACCATTCCCCTTCCCTATATTGGTTGGGAATGCTTAATAGTCATTTAAACGTGCAACATCCATGAAGGACACAAGAGCTGTGAGTGGAGAAAGCTTCCACACAGGAGCAGTCCATGAACACATCAACAGATCCACCAGAGAGATCTGCTGTGAGTGCTTGTCTCATAAAAAAAGAAGTTACTGCCATGCCCAGACCCACAGCAAGGAGCAGAGCAAGGGGCAGCAGTGGAAGAGAGAAAATGGAATATGAGGAGTTTGGGGATCAGCTGCTCAAGAGGTTTTGTGTCTCTCCCCATGTTCACCCTTATCATGGTGTGAAGACAAAGCCTGAACCACTGGAACAGGATGTGGAGGCACTCCAAAGGTAGATCAGAAAGAACAATCCATCTTGTCTGACTTGTCTAATTTACTTATTGTGAGCAGATGGGTTATGAGGTCTGCCACCAGTGATGAATTATATTCATGGTAAGTCATTCCCAGCTAATGAGGATCCATTATCATTATCTGCTAAGGAAGAGTAACGGCTTGCCAAGACAGACTGGGGGTTTCATAGTTTCCAGGAAGAATATTCTGGGCTGGTAGCCACCTGGCAGTTGAATTTTCAGGAAACTGAAAACTTTCCAAGATGGATACCTTCTGCTTGTTTCAAGTCTTGGCTTTTAATTTCTTTGGGCAAGTTCGGGAGAGGGAATTTAAAAGGAGGTGGAGGAGGAGGAGGAAGTGAGGGGAAATAGTAGTAACTGTGTCTGATAAGACTGTGATTAAATCAAGGTCTCATTCTAATTACACTGCATTTAAATAAATTTTACCTAGTAAGTAATTGTAATTAAACTGCAGTTAAACATGTATTTATATAACCATTTCCTCCCCTGCACAGCTGTCTGTTTCCACCTCCTGTTGTTGCTGTCTACCTGCCAAAACCTCTGAATTATCACAAGGGACTTTACATTTCCTTGGACTTCCTGGAGCAGATGTTGTGGGGGGCAAGGTCTGAGGCTCCCCCAGCAAGAAAGTAAAAGGAACTTCTGTTTCCAAGCTGTGTTGGAAGAATGGTGCAGCTGATGTTGTGATAAACTAGACCTGAGGAAAAGGTTGTGAGGGGCAAAGATAGGAATGAAAGGAAGCAAATGCCTCTTTTCCTCTTAGAGTAACTTGAAAAGGGACACATTTCCACCTCTTTGAAAATTCTTCACTTTTGGGCTAGAAATGAAGGTATCCTCCTTGCCTTCTTCAGAGCATCTTTGCTATGAGCCTCTTTCCCAAAGCCCCAAATCTCTGTTTACAGCATCAGGTTTGTGCATTCTTGTACATGGAGGAAAAAGAGCTCACTTACCTACACATTATCACCTGCAGGTGAGAGTCCAGAGCTTGGAATACAACACTTGAACTCTGTTTTCAGCTTTTTAAGAGAATTCACTAATTGTGTCTCAGTTTCCTTTATTTGCTGCTCTGAGCTCCCTATACATAACAGCCCTGCAGATGGTCTTTAAAGTTTACTGCAGTTCTGAAGAATTGGGTTAGGAAAGTCTGTTATGGAAAAACAGGAGGTTCTAGCTATTTAAAATGAAAGCTAGTTCCTGTTAGGAACCTGAAGGCAGTAAGGAAAGGAGAAACAAATAAACAGCTAAAGGGAGAGTAATAAAAATGAGAAGGTGAATGCATATCACAGCAGGAAGGATGCCTGGGGCTAACAAAAGCACACTGGTTTCTCTGCCTTACCTCCCTCCTCATCAGAGATGATAGAAAACATCTCCATTTGTGCCTCTGCTCTCACAAAGCTCTAATTAAGGGGCTGGAGAAATACCACCGTCACCCTCATCTGTTTGTGTTCAGTTGCTGAAAGGACACCATGCATCTCCCTGACAGGTAGTCATTACAGCTTGGTATGGGCACCCCTCCTCCCAGCAGAGCATGAGCCCTCACTTAAATACCTCCAACGAGATCCTCCATGTGTTTCTGATGCTCCAGGGAGCTGAGCCATGAAGCCCTTATCATGGAAATCACTGATGGCAGGGAAAAGGCAGCTGATGGAGCAGGGACTGCATTCTGGACATGATGCTTCAAAGGACACACAGGAAATGGGAGATTCCACATGTATAAACGCGAGGTTTCCAGAAATGCACATGGGCACAACATATATAATAATTTAAAAATTCGTTATTATTCAAAATTTGTTAAATAAATCTATTTAGTTACTGACAATTTCCATGGGACTGCTGTGCTACGAGCTGTGTTCGCTCCCTCTCTCTCTTCCTTCAGACATTTATGTTTTCTCTCTGATTACCTGGTTTCAGGAAGGTCCTTATGGCAGTGTTTGGTGAAAAAAAAAACCAGAACAAACATCTCAAGCTTGATTTTCTGATGTGACCAATAGTCAGCCTGATCTGGAGTAATCTGTCATGGCAAAAAATATAGATCCCAACTCTGTGACTCTCAGTTTCTTTCCAAACCTTTCTTTAACCTACAAACCTCAGTTCTACTCTTATAAATAGGAGACAAAAGCAATACTACTGGAGTGACATTTATCAGAGGAATGATTGGGCATTACTTCCCCTGCAGACCTACTCTGGAATCGTTTATTTATTGGTTTGTCAACAATATCTTTCACTCATAAACAGTCTGACCTAAACGGTATCCTTTCCACTTTCTAAACCAAAGGGGAGGAAACCCCCAAAGCTGTCATCACCCACGGTCTCCCCACATAGCATCCTTTTTAATCAGGAGCCAGGGAAAGAAATGGCACTATTTTAGGGTACATGAACTGCTGCCCTTTCCCTTTGGCAATGTGCTGCACACAGACACAAACCATTGAGTACACGACTACTTTCATTTTGATTCAGCTCAACTTAGAGGTGCAGTCAAAAGAGGAAAATGACTGTCATAGGTCAAAGCACAAACCTTCCTTTCTCTTTAATGGCTCTGTGACTGCCTCAGGCTTTTTGTTTTCACATACAGTGAACTCCATTCTGCCATCAATTTTGTTCTGCTATTAGACAGATGGAATAATGTGAACAATTATCACCTCTCTGTGCATTCTCTGTCTTTCTGTTTTGATGTAAATACATCTATTTGCAACGATGGATGGCCTTCTATCCCTTTACAGGAGACCTAAGACAAATCTTTTAGAAACAAGGTTTAGACAGGAGTCTTCTGAACATTTGGGACTCAGTGGAGATATTCAAGAACCATCTGGATGCAATCCTTTGCAACAAATTCTAGCATGACCCTGCTTGAGCAGGGAGGTGGACAAATGAACCACTGCAGTCCCTTTCAACCTGACCCATCCTGTGTACAGCAGCACGGAGAGAGCTCAAGAGAAGACCTTCCATTTCTGCCTGTGCCTGTCTGTCACATCCATCAGCCACTGGATCCAGGCTGTGCTGCCCATGCTGTGCACAACTGCAGACTCCAGAACTGAACATCCACCATGAATCCTCACTTTGGTTGACTCATTGGAATCAAAACAGGCCATGGGAAGATTAAAAATGAGACCAGTAACCCTTCCCTTGAAGCTTATTTGCTCTGGAGGGGTAGGCAGCACTAACAAAAATGTTACAATGCAGAGGTCATTTTCTTCCCAATAGCCCACTAGACTGGTCATTTTTACATGCTAGAGCATGATCAACATTCTGAGGCCTCGCAAAAAATGTTTTGCTGATTTAGCCATGGTAGGAAGAAGGATCTAATTCTGAGCAAAATCCAGATACTCAGTTTGAAATCTCAGAGAGGAAAGCTGTGTGAGGATGGGGGAAAAGCAGAAGAGAAATCCTCAAAAGGTAGAGGCTGTGAGACATTATCCTTCGTTCAGCATGCAGATGAGTTTGCCAGGCAGGAAGGAAAATGGAGAAAAGGTGTCTGAGGTATCATATGCCATCTCTGCTGTCACTCACACACTTTAATTACCCCTAAATCAAGTGCAATAGCTTCCCCAACCCTGAAATGCACACTGCCTGTCTCCTTATACACATAATAAGGCCTACAGGGATTTCAGAGACTTTAGCCTTGTGTGTCTCATTGCTCTGATCCTGAGGTTTCTTTTAGCATAAAATCAGCAGAAAAGCATTGAGAAGCACAACCTTATTTTAACAAATCCCCATCCTGTTTGCCAAACCTATCTGAGTCAATGAATGCCCAGGACTGTGATTTGGATTCTCTTGCACAGGGTATATTTGTGTACTGCTGTTTCCATATGTTATCCTGTACTTTTTATGCTGCTTGTAACTCCACTGGTACCTACACAAGGAAGGAGTCCCAGCAGAAAACCTGAAAATTTTATAATTTACAGGAGATTTCTAGGAATGGGCAAAATCTTCTGGAAGGAAAAAAAAAAAAAAAAAAATCTCCAAACACCTGTCCCCTTCCCAGATACCAATCAAAATTAGTTCCTCCTGGGGGAATTAAGGTCATGAAAATTTAGCTGAGCTCTCTCTCTTTTTTTTTCCTATTTCTATCTCTGGTTCTTGGCCTTAAATTTGTTAATTACTGTGGGTGACATCCAAGGAGACATGTACAAAATGAAGTATTAAACCACTGTAAGAGGGGAATTAGTCTCAGGCAGTCCAGCCACTCTAGAATGGCATCTGGTCTAAACTAAATATTGTGGCTGCCCCTCAAGTCTATGAAGGGTGATAAAAGATACATTGCAACCATAGGTAAATAAAGTTAATAATTTGATCATCTTTCAGCAGCCTCTTCCTCTCTTCATGAACTACAGAGGAAGGTAGGTAACCAGCTCTGTTTAGACACCCAAATTTTACAGCCAAAGGCTATATTTTGTAAAGGTTTGTGCTGCTGAGAAAAATATGCCCCAAGGAGAAGTTTGAGCAGAGATAGATGAAGGATATTAAAATGGTCAATGAAGAAAGAGATGAGCCTAAACTATTAAATCCATATATTCCTGCAAAGTTCAGCACCAGGGTTGTCTAAATATCCTGTGTTCTGAATTTTGGATATATATCACTGAAATAGGGAAGGTCTAGGACAGGCAAAAGAGAAGCAGAAAAAACCTGTGCTTGGCGTAGGTACTTACTTGCTTTTCTCTGCAAAAACAATGCAGAATGTGAGCAATTCCTCCCCCAAAAACTTGCACAGGAGTGGGCTGCAATTTAAAAGCTGTATGATAATATACTAAGTGGCAATATAGCGTTATCCTGAAAATTTCAGCCTGTTGGCAAATTATGTTTTTACTAAGAAACATGATGTGTGGTTTGCTGGCTCAGCCTTGCAGGATATTTGTTGTCCCATCTGAATATAAAGAGATGATCCAGAGTCCAGGTTGAGCAGTCCTTGAGGAGGACACCGGGGATAAACATAGTTCCAGTGGAAGGCATGGGCTGGAGTTGTGAGTTCATTTTCTGAATAAATGAAACCAGAAAGCTGCAACCTGCTTTGGGATGCGTTTGAAAGTAGGGAGAAAGATAATCATTGCAGGAGCTTATGATATTATAAAACCCCTACTCTTTAACTTGATTCCCATCTTGGAGACACCCACAGGAAACTCATCTACAGGAGGGATCTGAGAAAGGAAAGGGCAAGGAATTAGGGAATCTTTTCTACAACCACTAGAAAAGAAAGCCCATTGGAATGTGGGGGCTGTAAAAACTTTTTGAAAGCTGCTTTAAAAAAAATTTAAGATTGTAGCAGCCCTATTGGTACCTGGCTTTCCTCTGTTGAACAAAACTTCAGCCCCTTCCCATTCTAAATCTTGTTTAAAGTTCTCTTGCCAGCTTGTGGACCAAGACCCTCTTGCACACTTGGTCATTTTGTGCTTATGCCTGAAACCTGAAGAAGAGGTGTGTTAGGGGAGGGTGATGATGCTCTCACAGTAGTGTGGACAAAGTTTCCACATTCACAGGCCACATACTCATTATATCTGTCTGATGGTACCACCTACTGCACTTCTGACTGCATTCTATCCACACTGAAATAAAAGCTGCTGTAATGATAAACAACTGGTAAGTGTGACATGTGACTGCTGACCTCACACATGCACCCACAACAGAGAGCTGAAGAGATTTCCATGAAACTTAGGAAGAAAATGGATAGCTCAACTATGATGTGAAAAGAAGTCTGGTGTGGCTTGCAAGAACTCACTGAACTACAGGCAAAATCCATAACCTGCAGCTGTGTGTTCAGTTCTGGATCTGAAGTGCTGTCACCTGAGCACCAGCACTGCAAATGCCCCTATGTGTTTCAGATCTGCTGGTACATGACTCAAATATTTCCCTTCCTGTTTGTCTGGCTTCTCAGAAAAGCTGAGCACAGTGTGAAAAATCAGCAGCTGTAAGGAATTCTCAGCAAATTTGAAAACAATGCTACAGGTAGGTAAACATCTGAGGCAGGAATGAGCTGCCAAACATCAGCTCCTTGACTCCTTTGAACATTTTGTTTCTTATTTTTACATATGCACATGCTGTAAAGCCTGTTTATCTGTTTGCTGCTTGCTCAATGAATCTCCAAAGCCTCCTGTGCTCCAGCTATGATTCATTTCTGAATGAATTCACAAAAGGCAAACAACATGTTTCCAGATCCACACACTTGTTTGATATTACTGGGCACTTCATCATTTGGAGGAAAATTTTTCCCACTTGTCTCAATCTTCCCTTTCCCCCCATACATGTAAAACCACTGCCCTGTATTCTGACAGCTCAGAGATTACAAATCATTTTAAGTGGAGGAGAGGTTGAGCCCCAGCTTTGTGCTTGATGCATTTTGTTTAAGTTGCTCGTGCTGTTCCAACATCTGTCATATCCTCCACAGCAGTGCAATCAAACTGTCAGGGCTGAGTGAAGTTTTGCTGATCCAATCTGCTCCTTCTGTGATTCCTGTCAAAAGCATCAGGAGGTGGCAGATACAGTTATATGATCTTTAAACAACAGATCTTTATTTTTGCACATTAAAGGAACTGTTGTTTGTTTCTCTGAAGCTCACAAATTGTGTAGAGATGTGGCTGCAATCACAAACCAGGCTTCACTTCCCAGATTCTTCTGCATTCCTATGGCTCCCCAGTTTTACTTCCCACCTTCTCTTATGAGGACAGAGCACATAAATACTTCTCCAGTCTTGCTGGTCTCTGTAATTCCACAACACATCTTGGGAGCATCCAGGAGGAAGTTACTTTGTGGATCCTGCATTACTGTTAATGAGGTAATTAAAGCAAAGGGTTGTATGGAAAGGGGAAGAGTCATATTTTAATAAGCTCCCTTCTGGATACTGCACTATGAGTTGCCAGATAAATGTTATTCCCTGTTAACTATACCAAAAGGATCTGATACTAATTGATATTATTGATACTAATATCATTAATCACCTTGACTAAAAGGAAAGGATGTTCTTTCATCATTTAAAAAGGATGTACCTTTGATGTACCGTAATAACCGAAAGAAGTTGGGAAAAAAAATTATTCCATTTGGGCTCAGTTAATATGCAGCATGTATTTATAATCAGCTTTCCAGCAAGATGCACCTTTTCACACTTCTGACTGAAACCTCAAACTTGTGCTGTGAAATGGAAACTTATGGTTTTATCATTTAATAAAAGGAACTTGAATCTGAGGTGAACTGTATGGTCCTGCCCCATTTCTGTGCTGGCCTCATAGCCTATGGCTTTCCCATCAAGGCAGAAAGTCTTCTAATTACAGCAAAGCACCAATGGAAAATGAAACCTAGGATGACATTGTGCCCTCTTTTCTGATACTTACATTGGCTGGGGACTCCTGCTGCGATGAAAAATCAGGTTCAGAAATGCTTTGATTCATTAAAGAAAAAATGTTAAAAAAAAAAAGAGAAAAACCCTAAGATAACAGATTTTGTTCCCTAATACATTTGCTTTTTAAAAAAATTTCAGTTTCCAAACCTGACAGCAAAACATATTACACTTTCCATGATCTGTCTTTACCCCCTTCCAAAGCATCCCAGACAGGGACTGGATTATTCTCCCTTGAACAAAAAAGAAATTTTAAATTCCTGGCAGAGAAGAATCCTGCGCTGCCTATAGGCATGAAAAAGTATTGGCTCCAAGTTCCAGCTTAGATACAGAACTTCAAAATACCCAAGTAAAGCCATAGATTAACGACAAATTTAACTTGTTAGTCCAAATGCACAAGGTTCAGGGCTCTGAACATCCCACATATAGGTGGTTTCCATCACTAGGAACTGTTCTCTTTTGCTTTCTACTGTGGCTGTTCTGTAACCCACCCTTCCCAGTTAAAATTCACAATACATCCCAAGAAGGGTCTCCCAAGGAAATGCAATGAAAGGAATGGACACTCAGAACATGCTTCTAAAAATCTGTTTTACCTACACAAATATTGTGTAATAATATTTCCAAGGTAACAGAAAAGGGAATGGCAGCACTTTCACGAGCTGGAAGCTTAGCAGGTTGGTTCTGCCTGGGAGGGCTGTTGCAGCTACTGATTACACATCTTCTCATGCTGTGTTAACAACTCAGCCTGACTCCAGTTGTTGATGAAATTTCTTTTGGATCACATCTATGTTGTATGATGGAGTCCAATTGTGAGCTTTTTGGCAGCTGTATAGCCTACTAAATCACCACTAATTTGATTTCTTGTCTGAGAGTACACATCTTTAGGAAATTTACTGCTTGCTCATCTCTGAGTTCCAGTAATATGGCACAAACAAAGACAAAATCCAGGGATGACTTATAACAAGAATTTTTCCAGTCACAGAACTTCTTCTTATAAACAGGTTCCATTAGACCAGATGAGATGAAAAAGCAGTCAGGGACAAAAAATTGCAGTCTCTGAGAAGAATCCACTCTCTTAGGAAGAGAAAACTGTATTAACAATTTTGACTAAAAAGATGAATTCTCAACAGTTATCTCAAGCAGAACTTTTAGCAGTGCACCCATCTTACACTGTAAAGGAAATGGCGTTTGAAAAATGAAATAGAAAATGGGAAACTGTGGCTGACAAAGATAGGGAAATAAAAACATCCTCAACCCCTTTTTTTTTCCATATTGGAAAAAGAGGAAATTAAATCTGAGTTGGCCAATTAGCCCCCCACAGTCCCCAAAGGCAAGACAAGATCTTTTTGCAGGAAAGCCTTGAGGTGAAGCCAATTCAATTAGTTTCCACAGCAAAACTGTCATGATCCAAAAAAACTAGGTGGAATAATGAACTGATTAAAACTTGTAATTGCAATTCAATGGAAAAAAAAACATTAATCACAGAGATGGCAGCATTCTCTCATTTCAAGACTGTGTTCAGATGAGTTGCCAACAAAAGGGATTGTAGGAATAAAGAGCTAACGTAAACTGGAAAAGGAGCATCCTGGATAGAAAATTGTGTGGTTCCATGGCTGACCTGAGGAAAAGAACAACCTTTCCTAGACAATAAAAGATTACTAAAAATAAAGTTTAGGCATATTTTATTCTTAATTCCTCAGCTCTCAGTGGTTTATACCACATCAGAGAAGCTCACAGCCTTAGTGTCAATGATGTACTGAACCACACTCAAATCATACTCAAAGTCATTTCTTCCACCTTTAATTTCATGAGTTCCTAATATTTTTCTCCTCTTAATTTTTCTCTTACCCAGCCCTTCACTGAAGGTGCCTTTGTCTCTTTGTGCAGCTCCCAAAGCAGGATCTCAAGGAGAGGGGAGGCCAGGCTGCCAGCTGGCAGCTCCTGCAGAGGTGCTCAGACACCTCCACCATCCACAGCCTCTGCTGCTTTCCCAGCTGCTGCCAATGCTACCGTGGCACAAACTGCATGGCAGAGGGAACCAGGAAAACAAACCTCACTTCTACTCAAACAAAACCTGATTCTAATCAAAGGCAGTATTTTTATGTAAGCGTTTGGAGATAACTCCACAGCTCAGATGAGTCACGCCATGACTTTTCATCATCTAAACTTTAACCCAACTTCTTTCTGTCCTGCTACTTCTTCAAGATTAAGCTACTGTGATTAAGCTCAAGAGGTCAACAAAGTCCCTCACCCTGTCTTTTGCCAGCCTAGGATTTTGCCTTGGCTGACTCCTCTATATCCTCTCTCTGAATGGAAGGGTTAGACTGGGGTGTCCACTAAACTGCTGAAAGTGTCAGCCAGGCTGGAGTGAGAGCTGACAGGATGATAAAAAGAAGTGGGTGGTGATAGAGAGGGTGAGAAGAAGTCTAAAAATCCTGTATTGTACCAAGTGTACATTGCACATAAAACTGATCAGGAAATTAAATACAGAGCATGATAAGAAGGTACTGCTGCATTAATGTCAAACCAGAACAGAAATTAGCAGAA
Organism: Petroica traversi; assembly: GCA_025920805.1. Taxonomy (NCBI): domain Eukaryota; kingdom Metazoa; phylum Chordata; class Aves; order Passeriformes; family Petroicidae; genus Petroica; species Petroica traversi. Next base: position 111,181 of record JAHLSL010000028.1, on the reverse strand, counting down.
GAGGAAAAAAAAATTTGAGGTCACTTCATTTTGGTAATTGATTTGTCAGTGTGAAATATTTCCTGATGGTTGGACACCATTTAACCTAAAATTCCAGTGAAGCCTACAGGTTTTATAATTATCAATGGTACCATTTAGTGGCTATTTTACAAGCAAGGAAGGTTCAAAGCAGGAACATGAAAATATTCCTGCTGGGAAGAAGGAATGTGAAGAAACAGGGTGAGAATGAGTGAAAGCTCATCTTAGCTGAGCAGACTCTTCCCCTGGAAAGCCCTGGAGAAGCAAAGCTTAATTAATTGTAGCACCATTGAAGCTCTGAAAAAAAAAAAAAAAAAAAAAAGCCTATTAAGTCATGAGCTCCATCCTTCAGACTGTGGCCGGTGGCGTGGGCCGGACAGCTGACCACAGGGACAGCCGGCGGCTCGGCGGCTTGTTCTGAGAGCTTCCTCTTCGTTAAGTCAGCTTCAGCTAGGGACTTCTTTTCCCCTCGCCGGGAGCCGGGCTTCCCTGGGATGGTGGCCGCTGTCCTAAAAACCGGAGAGGTGCTGAGAGAGAGAGTGTTCCTTTGCCCGGAGCCCCAAATCAGACACAAGACACGAGGGTCCGCTCTGCTTGGGCTCAGGGGCAAAAGACCCGGAATCGCCCAACATTCAGACTTTTATTCTGAGGGTTACAACTTATCTCCTAACAGTACAGGGGAGGACACGGAGAAGGGTCGAAGGTCAGGATGTAGTCAGGATGGAGGAAGGGAGGAAAGAGTGAGACACAAGATACTATTGTTGACTCAGGGGGAGGCGGGGGGAGTTCGACTCCCTTTCCAAGGCCAAACTTAACTCTACCTTCAGAGGGGCCTCACTTTCTAGGCCCCCAGAAATTCTTCAGGGGGTATGTCATTCTCTGAGCTTGAACCACCGCTACATCAGACCACAGCCCAATTCCCACTGAGCTATCCAGGATAGTGCTCAGTGTCTCTGGGAATGAGCTTTTGGCAAATCCTAATTCACTGAAGCTCCTGTGCACCAAGAAGCAAAAGAACTCCAGTAATTATGGGAAGAAAAAGTCAAAACTGCAGATCTCATGGTCTGCAAGAGCCTTCTCAAGGACTGGGTCTTTGCTTAAGGAATAAAGTAGAAGACATGAGAAAAGCTGAAGATGAAAGAAGGAACAGGGAAAGTGGATTTTCACCCTCTTTTTGGCTCTAACCAAATTAATTCTTCTCTCCAAAAATGTGTTTCCAACCAGAAGACTGCTCTCCACTTCAGATGTGAGAGCTGGAGGGAGTGGTTACAGGTAGATTTTCTGTCTCTCACAAATTATTGCAGCCAACAGAAATGCAGCTTATAACAAACAAGCAAGATCTGAGCTGTTTACAAAGCTTTCTGAACTCATTGGAGAAACACCAAGCAACTGCCATGCACTTTAAGAGCAAATAAATGCAGCCTTGAATTAAGTGGTGCTTTAATGGACTGGATTGCTCCCTCTGCCTTCTTTATTTTTTTAATTTTATTTTGGAAGCCAGCTGTAACTTCCAAATCTTTCTCTTAATATGAAAAAATCAATTATTAATTTATTATTAGCTTATTTTGCCACTAATGATCTAAATGAAGACTTGCCTGTCAACTAACCCACATCAAGGGAGATAAAAAATAACTCCTCAACTTGATTTAAAGGCTACAGCTTCTAAGTTGTGGGAGTTCAGAAGTTATAGAAGCTCCAGGGACAGTTTAGAGGAATGGGTGCTTTTAGCATGAAGGGAGGGTGAATGTATTCCTTTGTCATAGGGAAATGAAGAGCTACATTGAGCAATTCACATTCTGGACACAACAATGCTTCCTGGAACACCAGATGGGACAATAAAAAAAAACAAAAAAGGTTCACTTATTTCCATCTGGAAATAGCCTTCTTGGCACTTAACTGAGAGGAAAGCTCCTTGCCTCCAGCTTGCCTTGAGATGTCATATTTTCAAGGTGTTCACTGAATTCTTAGTCATGTTGTACTGAATAACATGAACAGGATTCTCAAAGCAAGCTCCCTCCCAACAGCCTTCTACCCCACAAAATTCTCCTGACCTCACTTTTGCACAGGACCCTATTTCAAGCCTTCGTTTTCTCTGACTGTACAAGAGTAGATGGGAACAAGCTGCCTTGTGTTCATCAAGGATATGGGGATTCACACAGGCTTTGACAGACCTGAGCTGAAAATCCAGTGTCCTGTTCACTTGTCAAAAACTTGTCACAAAGCCAGATCACAAGGGGTGCAAAGCAAGGGACTAGTGATGTTGGACAGGCACTGGGAGAGAACATATTGAGCACTAAATATGAAGTTATAGTGCTGAGATAGATCTCTGGGGCTTCCACACCATTTGCATACCCTGGACTCTCCCTGGCTTCACTATTTTAGGATCCTGGAAAACCAATCAATTTAGAAGACAGCCAAAGCCAAGATCACTTTTTAGAGTCTCCAAACTCTGCTGTTCCCTTCCAGGTGACCTCACCAGTCCTTCTGAAATCTCCAACACTCCTGCAGATCCCCCAGAGATCATATTGGGATATGTTTACACTGCCTTTCACTTTTCTTTTCAAGACCCTGGCCATGTTTATTGATTTATGCTTTGTTTCCCAGCACTGTTTCTGCCTAAGGTGACCCCGTGCCTTTCCAGACTGGAGTGTTACTCTTTCGAGGTCATGCTCTAATGCCTGCCTGGCTCCTTTAAAACATCACTCTCTGAACACCTCCTGATGGATGTTTTGGTCAAGGGTTCTGCTTATTGCATGTCAAACATGGCTCAGAAATGAGCACAGACTGAGTGCCTTGAAGAGGTGAAGCCAGGATCACATCAAAAGTTCTTTATGTTCTAAAGGTCAATACATCAGCTTCTCCAACAGGCTTTCCTATGGCTGTAAATCCAAATCTTTTGCTCAATGTAGTCAAAGAAATATATTTTGGAAAATCACGAGTTGGTAGAAAAATCTACTAAATTAGCATGGGGAAAATACAACTTTCTGCCTTCAGATCACAAGAGGTAATCTGTAGCCGGTGGTGTGGGCTGGACAGCTGACCACCAGGGATGGTCAGCGGCTTGGCAGCATCATCTGTGAGTGCCCTTGCATATCAAGTCCACTTCAGTTGGGGACTTTTTTCCCCGCGCCACGAGCTGCGCCTCCCTAGGATGGCAGCCACGTTGTCCCAAAAGCTGGAGTGCTGCAGAGAGAGTTCCCTCACCCAGACCCCAAATCAGACATGCAATCAAACAGTGGCCAGTGACTTGGGTTCAGGGGCGAGAGACCCCGGCCCAGCCGAGGCACCAGACTTTTATTCTGAGGGTTACAACCAATCTCGGAATGGCACAGGGGAAGAACGGGGGAGGGACAAAGGGCCAGGGACCAATCGGGAAGGAGGAAGGGAGGAGAGAGTGAGATAAAAAATACCATTGAGGGACAGAGGGAGCCCGACCCCCCTTCCAGGGCAAACCACCTTCAACTCCACCCCAGGGGGGTTTCATTCTCCAGGTCTCCACAGATTCCTCAGGGGGGAAGAAGCTCTCTTGGCTTGAACCACCGCTACAGAAATCAGCTTTTGTCTTTAGAAACCAACTGATCTTGCCATTTCTCAGTTTTCCAGCTGCTTACTAGCAATTGATGGAGCTCCACTGGAGCCAAGCTTTCAGAGGAAGAGTTCCTACATTTAGGCCCAGAAACTCATATTTGAACTCTTTATCAAGAGTATTAAGTCAATTTTAAAAAGTATTAAGCATGAGAGTCATGTCACCTTTATGGTTATTTAAAATTGAGAGAGTAACCAAAGTTTTTTCATCTGAGTTCAAAGATTGTGAGCATCCCCATCCAGCAGACACCACACCACTTTGACAATGTGCTGTACACACACCCACTTCATAGGTGTCCTGGGTTGGCCATATGACTTTTTTGTATCCCCAATTGTCCCTCCTGCTTATGCTGGATATTAAGCTCTATAGCTTTAAGTTAGGCCCAGAGAGACAGAGAGAGTGAAAGCGGAGAAAAAAAACACGCGCCGTTTGTCTGCAGGAGTTACACCTTGCTCCCCCGGGAAAGGCCTTAAGAGATTGAAGGACAGAGATATCTCGCTCTCACTCTCTGGCTGGGGTTCTCGAAAAGCTCACAGCGGAGGGTTTCCTCAGATCTTTCTCGGCTTTTTTGCTGGGAGAGACTTTGTTTCTTTTGCTGTTTTTTTTCTTCCTCCTGGGACTGGTCAATATCTCGTTGGCCCATGACACCAGGGCAATTCCTGGGCGCCCCCCCCGATTCCTACAGCCAGGCCTGGCAATCGGCCCCCACCCCGCTGGAGAACTGAACCGGAGCCAGACGGACTCTGAATCTACCATCTCTTCAGAAGAAGGAGAGGTTTCATTGTTTTCATATTATCCAAATGTTCTATGCTTGCGAATATTCTATTTGTTAAATAAAAAGTTTTTTCCACTTTTCTCTAAGGAAATTTTTTCCCAAACCTGTGTGGGGGAGGGGTGGTTGGAATCGGCTTTTCCTAGAGGAGACACCCCCCCCCCG
>JAHLSL010000028.1:12818-100735 GCA_025920805.1 Petroica traversi | reverse complement strand
GTGGAGGCTCTTTTAAAAATTGGGAACGGCATTTAGCAAAGGCCACCGGGTTAGTAAACACTAGGGGATCTTCCAACAGAGCTTGCCCGGCCCAATCTGAGTCCCTGCATACAGTAGATGAAGACAAGGTCCCAGTGGTACATGTTAGAGGTCTGTTAGGGGAGACGGTGTGGGTCAACTCTGCCTCAAATGCAGACAAACCCATCCGTGGGGTTGTCTTTGCTCAGGGACCAGGTTACGCATGGTGGATAATGCAGAAAGATGGAACAAAACGATGTATACCCCAGGATCATCTGATTGTTGGGTGAGAACCATGTGTAAATACCACTATTTGCTGAATTTCACTAACATTGTCTGTAAATAGCTGTACACTGTATATATATGCATACATGTATGTGTGTGTAGAATCAGACTGTATTAGTCTTGGTACTGAGAATATTCTATTTGTTAAATAAAAAGTTTTTTCCACTTTTCTCTAAGGAAATTTTTTCCCGAACCTGTGTGGGGGAGGGTTGGTTGTAATCTGCTGTTCCTATAGGAGACCCCCCCGCAGAGGTTTCCTCCTAAAATTCGCCCTAAACCAGGACAGTAGGGTTAAAATCCTAATTCTCATTACTGAAAACTTCTCAAAGTAACTCAGACTTTTCATTCACTCATCCAAACCATTGCTGCTTGTGCTATTACATTTAAAGAGAAAATAATTCTGTTCCCTGGATTACTTGCATTGTATTTTGAAGGCATTTATAGACATCGATGAAATCCCCCCCAAGCTCTTCCTTTTCTACACCACAGAGCTTTGGTTCCTCACATCTCTCCTCCCACTGTTTCTCCTATCCCTCCAAGGCATGGAATTATATGTGGAGAACAAGAATCACATACTACCACCAAGTGATACAAAGGAAAGCAGAGTAGCAGTGCTAACAGTGCCTGTGTTTGGAATAGTCTGAATAAAAAGCCACAATGTATTCCTGTGATATAAAACAGCACAGCCCTACAAACATGATTCAAACTGCTTTGATATATATCAGCAGAAAATGTGGTCATAAATACATCTTTATACATCCACACAAAATGTTGTCTTATGCTTTGCTAAGGATTGGGAGAAGAAATTAATGAAGAAGACACTTTTGTATTGATAAATTAAGGTAGAGAGGGGAGACAGAAAAATGGGAAAATCCAATCTTGATTTTTGTCCCAGGGAAAAAAAGAAGGCTCTGAAGTATAATGGAGTCAGCGTGTTTGAGTCTGCATTTTCACAGAGTAACATAACACTGCAGAATGGGATTAGAGTGTTCACTGCAATTTCTACCATGAGGCAGAGCCATCCCCCTGCAAAGCTGAGTCACACAGGCCATCATGAATGAGATCTCTGGGGTTCTTCACCTGATTAACTCAAAGTTGGATCCATAAAAACAGCACTGCTTCATGAGTTTGCTGGCAGCCCTCCATGAAAGGCCACCTTGGCTGTGTACAGGGGAGGAGGCCAGGCAGACATTGAGGTGGGATGGAACTGGCATGGATCACAATTTCCCAATCATTGTCCATTCCAGCCCTTCTCAGCTGCATATGCTTTCCTCATAAATGGAAACAGCAAACTTCAATCCCCTCCTATCACCAGAAATGCTTTCAAGTTTTACTTCTACAGGATAAAGAGCTGTTTAATCACCAAAGAAGATAAAGTTTAAATCTTGCCTATATTTAATAACATCCATTAAGTTCCAGCGTATTTTTGGAGTTTTGCTTCTTTTGCATAAACCGACCAGATTCTGACCCTGTTCTGCCACAAAGACCACCACTGAGCTCCAGTGTCTTTGTAGTCACCTGAAAGTCTGCCAAAGGTGTTTCCTGAAGACCCACGACGCCTCATGATCCTTTACCATCACTTTCCCAGCTTCCCTGAGAACGTCTCTACATCTATCTCCTTTCCTGAGAAAATACTCCTGGTTTTCAGCATCTCCCGAAGTTTTAAACACCAAATAAGCCCCCAAATAGAAGAATATCAAAACAAGACAAGTCAGTAATGCAGATAAAAATCTGCCATTCTGTGTAAAAGTAGGTTTCATCCTCTGCTGGAATAATGTGCTCAGGCTTAGTCACTAAAAAGGCCAAGCAGAAAGAGACAGCGGAGGCAGCAAAAGTAGGTTGGATTATTATGCATTATTATAGAGGGGGAAGAAAGTAATCCATTAGAAGGAAAATGAAAAGCTTCAGGATGATGAGGGGTAAAAATTGGGAGAGTAGACATATGAGAGAGCACTGCAGATAATGTCTGGAAGGGCAATTACTGGTTCCTTTTCTCTCTATTCTTTCCCATAACACAAGACCTGGAGGGCAACATGCAATTAAGGGCCACCCATTGAAAACATACCAAAATAAAACACTATTTAGTGTGTAATTAACCTGTGGAACTCAGTCCCATATGGCATTCTGGGGACAAAGAACTCTGACAGAGCCCAGGAAGGATTAGACACTACTAAGAAGTGGTAAGATAGCATTTCCCATTCCACCAGCTGGATAAAAATAAAGTAAAAAGAATATCAATCATCCAGCTTCAGGGCCTAAGTTGTTCATTGTGATCAGCAGCAGGTAAAGCTCAGCAGGATGTGAAAGATGCAGTTCTGCCAGTGAAAGCTTTAGTGCACAGCCTTTCCTGTGTGCTGCTTGTCACTTATCTCAGATGCTTGTATGGCTCCTACAGCTCCAGTATGAGTTCATTACAATCAGTAACATATTCATCATCACAATAGCCTGAGAAGGTACAGAAGAACTTTCTTCCCTATTGTACAGACTGTGAAAAAAAAGGTTAGAGACATGCTGGAGGTCACACAGGGAGGGGAGCAGAGCACTGTGCTGCTCCCTGCATCCACCTTGATTATTGGACCCTACAGCAAGGCAGACCAAGGAGCCAGCTGGGAAAGGAGACAGCAGCTCCATTTCCAGGCCTCTTTCAAACACAGAAGTCCCAACACTAATCACAGCAGCAATTTAATTAAACAGCACCCCTAGCACCATCAACACAACATCTGCATGGCCAAACCACGACCACAGTTCCAGGGACCCAGCCCTCAGGTGGGACCTCCCAGCAGGTTCCTCTGGCCTTGCTGATACCCAGCATTTGCTCAATAGCTGGTTTGTCCTTTGGGATGAATTCCATCTGGCCATGCTGGGTGGCCCAGTGTCTCTGAGCATGCAGTATTTCCCTCCTGCTGTGACTTATCTAAAGGGGTTTAGTGCGTGCAGCCCCCTCAGGGTTGGGCCATGAAGCTGCTGCATGTTTTATTTACCTAAGCAGCGCCACCTAGTCCAATGCAACCACTCCCCTGGGTTGCTCGATCTACCAGCTTTTTAAAGGGACAGATGTACAGAAATCAGGGCTTTCCTCCATGAAGAAATAAATGAGTTACCTTTTTTTTAATTTTTTTACAAATGGCTGTGTATATGCACTGTGTCATTTTTAATATTATCATATATTTTTAATATTCTTAACTGACTGATTTATCAGTCATTCTCTGATGATAACTACAGCACTCCTTTAACATTCAATATTTCTTTTCTTTTCTCTTTTCTTCTTTAACCTTTTCTTTTCCTGGACCAGCCTTGCCCTGAGGTGGAAATGTAAAGGTCCACCACAATCTTTACTGGAGAAAAGAGTCCCATTTGAAGCTGATTCAGTGATACCATGAATGCACAGGTCATTTTGAGAATAAAACATAAAGACACGCTAACCATAAAAGTTTTCTCTCCTTCACAAGCAATAAGCATGTATGAAGGAAAGACTTTTCTTTTCGCTACCTTTGGCCTGCACTGGAACACTTGTTAAAAAATGTTCCTTGATACTAATCTCCAACTGGTGTTTGACTTATCTTGAACTCTCAAATGCCACCAGCTTTCAACTGGTGCTGTGAAATGACCTAACTTACATATCTATAAAAGTAAGAGCTCTATTTTAGCCAAGTCTCATTCTTTTTTCCTTCCTCCCTGCCTTTTTCTTTCCCTCCTTTCTTTCTATCTTTATTCTGCCCCCACATTTCTGCTTTGATTTTGACTTTTAATACAACATAAAGGGCAAGAGGAGAAGCTATAAATTACACAGAATAAAACTACTCTTAATATGTCTAAGCCCCCTTTAAATTAACATATTTTTCCTTACTCTGACCTAGCACAAAATTTTAAACTAAATTTTCCTTTTAAGAGGTTGTTCTACTTCACCAGGACAACATCCAGCTTTTCTGAGCTGGACAGTGGATCCTGAAGAGATGCCAAGAGCACCCTGCACAGGTGAGGAAGGTGCTTCTTCAGAAATACAAAGACATGGGATGGGAAGGGAAAAGTGGATGCTCACAAAGATTAAGAATGAACAGATTTAATGTCACCTGTTCTAACCTGCAGCTCTATCCTGAACTGTTGCCATAAAATAAAAATCTCTGTCACTTTGATTGTATGTCCATGGAAATGATAAATCTTCATTGCACAGTAGATTTCCATGGGCTCCCCTTCCAAAGCCAAGTAATGCAGGGGATTGGGATACTCTTCACAAAGGGAAGCATCAAACAAGCAAGGATGCAGCTCAGGATGTTACTGATAAAGACCAGTAGAAAATTGCCTCATTAATGGGATCTTGTTATGAATCAGTAGATCAAAAATCTAATCAAGCACATTCCACCACACAAATCACAGGGAGATCACAGGCAAGTGCAAGTCACAGATTCCTTGATCATTGGCTTTGATGGGTGTGAGAGATGCAAAGCTGAGTCACGCAGCTGGACAGAGGGATACAGGGACAATGATGACATTTCCCCTTTGAGGAAAGGAAGGACTCAAATTCCAAGTTCAGAAAGACTTCCAGAAATTGTCAGTGCTCCACATTATTCCATAATCTGAATCATCATTAGATTATTGGCTCAGAAGTTCACACTCTGAAAAGTAATTTGGTTCTCTAATAAGGCATCAAGGCCCAGCACCAGTGAGCCAACATAACATAAGAGGATAATGATATGGGTAGTTCTCTCCTTTCTGCTGGTGTCTTATCCCTCAGATCTAAACACTGGACACACTTTCCATAGTACTGTTCATCTGAGCATATCAAAGTGCTTTATAGATATTCATTATAGGTAATTACCAGGCAGCATGTATGAATAATTTACAGGACGGTAGAAGTGAAATTTCTACTGCTCTCACTTTTTCTCTCTTCTCTGCAGTTTTAATACTTTTTAAAAAAATTGTTCTTCTTTATCTGACCAGTGTCAATTAAGAATATCAGTAATTTGAATATCTTTCTGAATCACATCTCTAGGTGCCTATAGCTACAAATACCTAGCCCTAAATTTGGAAGCAAATCTAAAGCAGCAGCATAAGACAGAGATTCCTTCTGGAACCAGCTGGAAGGATTTCTGCCTCCAGATGGATTTTTTTAAAAACTAACATGAGCTGCTCCATCAGCACTAACTTTGCTTTTTATGCAGTGTCCTGGGTTAGCCATATGACCTGTTCGTATCCCCAATCGTCCTCTTGCTTATGCTGGACATTAAGTTCTGCAGCTTTAAGTTGGTCCAAGGAAGACAGTGAGAGTGAAGGTGGAGGAAAAAAAAAAACACTCGCCGTTTGTCTGCAGGATACTACGAACCAAGGCCGAGAGAGCGGAGAGGCTGCATTCCAGCAGACAGCGTTATCTCTTTTCTTTTTTTTACTCTCTCTGTTGTGGGGGGTGCGGCCCGAGCTCACAGCGGAGGGTTTTTCCTCGGATTTTTCCCGGCTTTTTGGCAGGGAGAGACTTTGTTTCTTTTGCTGGATATTTTTTCTTTTTTTCCCTCTTCCTGGGACTGGTTGGCATCGCGTGGGCCCAGGACACCAGGGAACCCCCGGGGGCCCCCCCTCCTCGCCGACTCCTACAGCCGGGCCCGGCAATCGGCAATCAGCCCCCCCACTGGAGAACTGAACCGGACTCAGATGGACTCTGAATCTACCATCTCTTCAGAGGAAGGAGAGGTTTCATTGTTTTCATATTATCCAATTTTTCCCTATACTTGTAAATATTCTATTTGTTAAATAAATAGTTTTTTCCACTTTTCTCTAAGGAAATTCTTCCCGGACCGGTAGGGGGAGGGGCGATTGGAATCGGCTCTTCCTAGAGGAGACCCCCCAGAGGTTTCCTCCTAAATATTTGCCCTAAACCAGGACAAACAGAACAGTAATCAGTAAGGAAGTATGAGTTAAAAGGCAGTTAGTGGAAGAGAATCTGTCTCTAAAACACACCCCACCAATATCTTGAGAAAGTCTGAGAAATTAACAGACCTGAACTCATTAAATTCACTTAGAGTCACTTCTCAGTATCTCTCATTAAGACAAATACAGTTTAAGATCCTTTATTGATCAACAGGGGAAAAGAAACATTTTCAGATTTGCTGGGGTTTTCTCCTCCATTTTCTGCAGAGATTTTACACAATTCTGTTCACTCAGTCTCTGTGTCACGAATGGGTTTAGGAGTTAAATAAGTCCTTTCCTACTGCCCAGGCCTCTGGCAGCAGGTAGCAACCTTATTGAGACGACCAGCACCTCAAAACCCCCTCCCATTCTCAAGTTCTTTTAATAATGACTGATTCTGTCTATTATATAACAAATTATTTATTAATAGATGGGAAAACTACTGACTATAAGACTTAAAAACAAAACTAATACTACACAGGAATAAAAACAAAAAGGATAACTACTAGTAGATTTTATACAGTGCACGATAAGGTACCAATGAGTTACAGCTAGCGAAGAAATAGTATAAGCTTAGGATTCAATGTATCTTACCATCCAATTGTTGGTGTAGCACACATCAATATCCTTTCCCTCAATCTCCGGAGAAGTAACCATGAGCCTGGTCCAGGGCTTGGGGAGAAGTCCCTTACACATGGTGTGTGTGTATGGAAGCTTCTGCCTCAGGGATAACTCGTGTATCTTTTATAGCATAAAACAGTGTCTCTTGAGTCATCAATTTTCTTTATCTCTTCCTACACTTGTTTTTCCAGATGTTTGGCCTGAGCCTCCTGGCGCCAGAGAAAATCTTGCTGAGTCCTTCGACTCCAGTGTTATCTCTGGTGTTCTCATTAGCTCTGGTATGCAGGAAGGAAAAGGGGAGGGGGGGGGGGGTTGTCATTGCCACAACAGGACTGTAAACTTTCATGGTTTCAGGGGAGCTCATGGAAGGCTTCGCCCATTGACATCTCCACTACTGCTGTGGAAACAGAGTCTAGTGTACTACATACTACACAATTCCAGACCTTTGGGCCCAGCCAGGGCTCTTTTTTTTCCTAGGTACAACAACTGTGATTAGATGGAGGAATCACTCTGTAATCAGAGCTGCAAGATAGAAGGATCAATAGAGCCATCAGTGATTAACACTGCCATAACTGCCTGGCACATCTGCTATATATTGGAGCAGGAAAGTCAAGATGCCTGGGGAATAAGCAGTCTCTGGCATGGACAAAGGGAGAACAGACATTGTCCGTGTTGGAACATGAACCCTTTTCCCTGTCATTGCTGCTGACAGTCTGGAGGCACACAAGCATGCGTGCATCACATATCACTGCAGAAACTTCTGATTCACAGCAGAGCCCGGGTGGCACAGCAGGCTAAGGCATCTCTCCTTCATCTCTGGACTTACAGGTGGAACAAATTTGACAGTCCCAGGGTATTCCTACATGGATTTTCATTTGATTCAGACCTCTGTATTCACTTTCTTCACCCAAAGCAGTTTTCATGACCAAAAGTCATGGCAATGTCACAGGCCAGGATTTAGTAGAAATGAGAATTGCTCAAGGGGCAAAACTGAAGAAAACAGATATAAATCAAAGTCTTGGATGCATTAGCAGAGCTACATGAAAAGGCTATGATAAGAATGGCTGGAAATATTCAAGTTCAGGGGAAGAAGAGCTGAGGAGAGCTCTGTGGAGGCCTGGGACTAGCACAAGTTGCAATTCAGAATGGAGAAGGTAGAAAATTGCTGTGGGCTCTGACCGGAACACCACAACTTCTATTCATCTTCATAAAAACCAGGAAACACACGCAGTGTTTCAATAATGAAACAAAACAGCTTACAGCATATGCGGGTTTTTAAAAGAGGGTTCTAGCTGTACGTTCTGTCCCAGTTGGTTTTGGCCCACTGGTTGTAGCTGCTTCCTGAGGCATGATTGCGTCCAGTTTTGGAATGCATTAGTGTTCAGCTTAGCTCCAGACATCATTCTAAAGGAGAGAGGCAGGGTGAATTTTTAAAAGAACCAGATAGCAGTATTATTTTTACACGAGCCATTACTGTTCTTTCTCACAGGAACACCTCCCTGCTGGTACTGCCTTTCTGAGCCAGCCCTCACCCTGAAGGGCACTTTACTTTCAGTCCTCACTTCATGCAAGGCTGTAAGAGCTCTGCCATGAAAGGAAGCAGTAGGCACATCTCACATCCCAGCTGCAGCTCTCCGCCCCTCCACTCCTTCCCCCAGCTGGAGACGTTTGGCTCCACTGTGCCCTGACTGAACTAACCCAAGTTCAGGCAAGCCCAGCATGAGCTGTGCCAGTCTCAATAATGAGGCCACTGGGAATCATTTAGGATGATGTCATTAGTGCAAACACATAACCTTTGAGTCCTTGAAGGTAATTTCTTCTCTGTTTCCATAGCTGATAGAGCCTGTTGTGTACAGACTCTAGACAACTGGAGCAGGATATTTCAAGTCAATCTCAGCTAAGCCTGATAATTCCCCCCTCTTCCACCTCCCTTATTTAGAGTCAACAACTGGACATTGCAAGTCAATGACCATCGACAATATGACACGTGGATCTACAGACCCAGCAAGTCTAATATCAACTGAACTGACAGTGCTGGGTCCTGGCTATCATCAGAGGAGAGACAAATATTCCAGCTGCCAATAGATGTGCCCTTGCATCGACCTTACATGGAGCACCCTTGGCCTGAGGGAGCAACATAAATCAATTAAAATTCTTTGTTGTGCCAAATTCTGCACACCTTTCAGCAGCTCCCTCTCCTCCTTCCTCTGCTACGGGTGGACCACTAATCATAAACCTTTTTTTATACAGCAAACAGCTAAAGCTTTAAAGAACTAACAAAATGGCAGGGTTTTTTTGTTTGCTGATATAATCAGGGATCTCACCTCCTTTTCAAAGCCCACAGGACCAAATGTGTGAAATCTTTCATTGATTCTTCAGCTTCCCTTTCCAATCTTGTTTGCAAAAAGCTCTTGAAATTTATCCTGCACTTGAAGAGACCATTTATAGTTGTCGCTTTTGCCTACTCTCAGCATCCATCCTCCACACAAGAGGCTTCTCCCTGGAGTCAAAGAGGACATCTGATACTTTCCAAGAGGCAGGTTTGCAGTAAGGATCTGCTCACAGGGGTGGAGCAGAGACTCTAAAAGTGTGCTCTAGCTGTTCTGCTTAAATGTCCCTTCAGGGTACACTTCAGCTGACTGAGAAGCGCTCTGGCCAGACCCTGGCTAACCCCAGGACCCAGTGCTACCATAGACAGAGGTTCAGCTCAGCTGAGAATCAAGCCTGAGGTCCCAGCACAGCTCAGCCCTGCTACTTTTTAAACCCATATGTCAATTAGTAGTGAATGAAGACTGCTTGAAGTGACCAGAAGACAACAGATCGTTTCCTACAGCCCACCCAAGAGCTGTACAACAGCAACAATTCTGCATTAATGTGGGCCTGGGCTGCACCTGAGACAGCTGTCTTGAAACACAAGGATCCCAGCTTGAGCTCTAATGCTTCAAACCATGAAACTTCCATAATTCACTGTGCAGACTCACAAATTAATTGTTCAGCCATTGGAAAGCACTAACTGATACCTCCTTGAGCTTCCAAGAGTCAGACTCAAAGTAAGGAGCAGAACATGGGAGAACTGAGAGTGGGGATGGGACGATGGGACAAAAGCCAAAGTGAGAAGAAATGTCTTCAAAATAACAGCAATAAATCAGAAAAGCACTGATTCTCTGTCTACACAGTTGGTGGTATTGACAAATCATATCTCCTTTGCTTTTCCCACAATTACACTATCAACCAGACTTCTGGAGGCAATAAAAACTCTTTATCTACTATTGGTGTACACTGAGATTTGAAATTACTTTCAATGGCAAAATGCAGGCTTAAGTGCTCTCACTGGCATATAGTAGGTGTGAGACATTAGCATCAAGAGGTGCTGTAAATGAGTCCAGCTCCTCCATTGCTCTCAGAATTAGCAGATGATCTCTGCTGAAAAGTCGCTGTGATTTTCTGGGCAGAACCTCAGCTTAATAAGGAAAAAGGACCCCTGAGTTTGAGAATAGCTTCTGTCTTCGTTACAAGCTCTTCACCCACCTTCATAGACACAGTCCTGTAACTAATGACTGCAAGAGGCTCACCAGAGGCTCTGCAGAGCAGTGCTTTAGCATAACAGCAACTGCTCATCTCTGAGTGGTGATTATCTTGTCACACCAGCACTTCCTTCTCCTGGGCAGGCATGGAGAAGTTATCTGGAGAATGCCTAAAACACACATTTTTGAGAGGGAGCTGTGGGGTGATGGATTATGGGAGGCTGCCAACACAGGCACCGGAGCCAGTAGGACTGACTGAGGTCTGATTACAGTTTTGCATAGTGTGAGGGCACATCTGAAGATGTGTAATTTAATGGCTCATTGCTCACTTCCTACCCAGAATTGTGAGAGAAGGAAAAACTGCCGGAGTCTGATTTAGGTGATTTGAAATCACCTATTTGTGTTCAGCTATGGAACGGTCTACAAAAATCTCATGAAGTACTAAGCAAGGAAAATGCTTGGCTCCCTCTGAATTGCTTCAAAGTGATCAGCTGGCAATTGAAAAGCAGAGCTGGAATTGCTGGAATATTCCCTGATATTTGCTTTTTGTAACTCCCTTAAAGTAGCAAGCCTACATTTCATTACTCACTTTCCTGAAGAGAACTAGCTATTTTCTTATGCATTTCCTTATGCCATTTATCTTTTGCCCTGTAAAGGTATTGCTGGTGCATGCATGTCTTGCAATACAGGACCTCTATAAACCAAGAGCTGTTCTGCCACTGAGAGATAGAGGCTGGGAAGAAGCAGGTTTTCTTTCCATAATGACCTTTGTTTCTGGCTCTGCTCTATTACTCCCATTCAGCCACAGCAGTCAGGGCTGGCTGAACATGTTTGTCCTGTTAACTCAGGTGCTGGCTCTGCTCTGACCCAGGTAAAGAGCTGAACACTGATTTAGACATTCTCAGTTTTCACGTGTGTCAGCCAGAAAGCCCTTTAGTTTAGCAATATATTACAAAGAAAGGAAAGATTTGGCTTCTACCTTGAAAATGCAATTCTTCACCAGGCTGTGATGAGGCCTTGGGGTGGCTTTGGGGTGTTTGCTTTGTGTTTTTACTAGTGGAGCTCTTGTTTAAGAGAGACAGTTTTTATTCTGGCTAGCTTCCACATTCCAGTGCCAAACAACACCTGCTCTGACAGCATCACTTTCTTTTTTTTCCTGCCAGCCTCTGTCATGTTGCTGTTCATATTCTTGTTCTAATCCCTGAGTCCCTTCTTTCATTCACTACTGTCAGACACCTTGATCAGGCAGCAGCAAACCTCCTGAAAAAACCTCAAGGCTTAAACATAACCACAGTCAGGCCATCAGGAAAATACTGCACCAAATAAAGAAATCTGTCTTTGGACATGAGGAGTAGGCTGAGCTCTGCAGCCATCAATCAAAAAGGTGCACTAATTACCCTGAGCTGGGGAATTTCACATGCAGACATGCAGTATAATGCATTAGTACAAACATACATAGACTACGGTGATGAGAAAGATGAACTGATCATACTCTGTGATTGGAATCATGCTAGTCCTGCTAGGATCAAGTGGAACATGCATCTAAAGAGAGTGCATGAAGGGGAGGAAGGAATAATAAAATAAAAAATTATTTCATATAGAGGAACATATTCCTTAGGGAAAAAGTAAAAACACCAAAATAAATACATCAAATAAAAAGCCCCAAAAGCCAAACAGAAAGTCTGAGAGCCACGGAGGAAACACCAAGCAATTTCACAGCAATTCCCTTGGGATTTGGTTGCTTTCCTGAGACTCCTAATTAATTATACATGCTAGTGAAGAAATATAATATGGCTTTGAATAAAATAAAACTCAAAATTTAAAATGAAAGAGATAGGGAGAGGGAAGACAAAATTATTTTGTTAATTCAAGTCTGAATTAATTTAACTTTAATCATAAGCTGACAGGAAAATGGTAAACTCAGCTGCTTGTCACATTCAGCAGAGATGTCCCCACTGTCTTTAACAGATAAAACATTTCACTACTGACCTCCAGTGGGAGCATAGCATTGCCTTTAATGTTGTTGAGTGCAGTTTCAACAGATCTCAGTATTTATTATAATCTGCTCCATGGTCATCTCTCCATCAGCCTGAACAAATGGTATTTTTTTGAGTCTAAAAACTTTTTTTCTTTTTAGGGCACTAGAAATATCTGGCTTTTATAAGCTACAATGACCTCCATGACTCCATGACAAGGTTAAGTCAGGGCAAATCTGGGTTAAAAAAATACTTTGGGCTCACCAAGACAAAGGTAAAAAATCTTGTCAGCTACAGTAATTTCAAGTGTTATCAGATTTAGGCTTTACAAATCTCAAGTGTTCTGGTCCCTGGCCCTGAGTCATGTAGAGAATTCCCAGAAACCATGTTCATCCTCTCTGTGGCCTCTTCCCCTTCTTTAGCCCTTCTAGAATGTAGCCCACATCTGGGGTTCATTTACTGAGTTTTATTTGGATTTCTTCAATTAAAAAAAAACCAAACAAACAAACCCAAACCCTGGTTGCCTTTGACTCCAGTTATCAAAACAAAAATAGAACAGCGGCATATCCCAAGAGCCAAAAGGGTTGTCCAAGCAAAACACGAGAGCTGTCATGGGAGCAAACTGCCTGTCCACCCAAGCTGATGTGCTCTGTGCCTTTCCTTGGGACATGATCCCAGCTGCTCTAAGCCAGGATGGCAATTCCAAGCACCCTGAGAACACAAGGCTTCTCACAGAAGCTCAAATGCCTCCTCTGAGCAGAGCTCAGGCAATGAAGTGCCTCTCTCTTTTCTCAAGTAGGACGTTTCAAACAACTCAAGGCTTCAAGTGAGAATCATCCTTGCAATTGAATGTGGATATTAACAGCAGGGAGCTTGGCTCCTGCAGCACACACCATGCCATGGCTGCCATGGAAAGGGACACCCTCTGCACCAGTGTTGGTCACACTCCTTGACCACATATTGATGGCCTGGGCAGTGCCCTCAGCAAGGTCTTACTGGAGGGAAAAAAACCCCAAATAAATAACAAATCATCAGAACAGCCATCTTTAAATTATAAAAAAAGGTCATAGCACCTCTCAACATACTGCTATAGGTTCATATGCTGAAAACACAGGAACCAATATCCTTGTGAGACTCAGCAATTGTGTTTTAGGTTTCAAAGGCACCATCTCTTCATGGCTTCCAGTCCTTCCCATTTATACTGGGTCATTTATTATCTGCCTTTATACTATCAGACATTTCTTACTTAGGGGTAATAGGTCAGTTGTTTTCTCACACAACACTAGCTCCATCACAGGCTTGCTGGATTTTCAAGCAAACCTGAGACTCATCTCAGACTCACAAGAATATTACTTATCCTTCAAATTCCTCATTAACCTCCTATTTTCTCTGATGCCTGCAAGAACATGGAAATGACAGGCCATAATTTGTGAATATTTTGCTGATTAGTACTTTTAAATCTCCTGTCTCTTCTTTTTGGATGCCCCTCCATCTTTGCTCTCGTGCTGTACCCAGAAGTTGTGAGTTCCTTGGGGAAGAAACAGCCCTTCTGTTCCAAGATTGCACATTGCCTATCACAGCAGGGCCCCAGTTCACAGCTCCAAGATGGTGCAGATACAACATCAACAGCAAACACCACCCATTTCTGCTCCTGCTCACTTGAATCTGGGCTGAGCACTTAGCTGGCATGTTTGCCTAAATCTCATTTTACAGGAATTCTAGAGGCAAGAGTCACATCTCATCTGCAGAGATAAGATCTCTCTCCTCCCTGCCCATTTCCCCACGGCAGCAGACCCCAGCTGCTCCTCACCAGTCAAAGACCAGATGTGCCCCTGGTCTGATGCCAGTTGGCAACTATTATATCCCTGTGAAATAAGGGCACTGAAAAAAGCCAGGTTAAAACAACAGCGATTCTCTGGGACCAGTTAGAAACAGGGCAGTTGGGTTTGAACAATCACATAAGGAGGGATGGATTGAAACCACCAATTAACCTCAAGCAGGTCAAAGAGCCACTGCAGGCGAACACATCCCAGTCACAGATGACAGGGGCTGAATTTAAAGCAATGGCCTAAAAGAAGAAATCGTTATACCACATGCCTAAACTGCTGTATCAATCTGCCTTCAGAATTAGGTGTTTTAGACTCTCTGTTTTTATCCATCCACTTTTCCATTCACAGCACTATGGCTCTTGCTGTGGCAGCACAGACCTGGCATCAGTTAAATTTCACTTTCAGACATGTACACACTTCTGTGTTGCAGAGTAGAACCCCCACTTCACTTTCATCAATTATTAAGAATGTTGCTGCTTTAATTTTCTTCTGACTTTCCAAATAAACTTATTGTCTGGAGTATTGTTGCTTGGAAAAATTTTGTAATATTTAATGCTCTGTCTTAATTAATATATCAGAATTTGTATTTTTGCAGGTACATCTCCAGTTCTCCTGACAAGATTTGGGTTGAAGGTAATTTCTTTTTTACAAAAACACTTCAATCTTCTTGTTTTAAAATTACTTTTCACTCTCCCATTTATGATTTTCTCATTTATGTGCTATAGCCTGGAGCTCTCTTCTGTCTTTGTTACCACCAGCATTTAATCAAAGATACACCAATGCTTTCCTCCTTTGTATTTTGCTCAATGGAGCAAACATTTAAATTCACACCATGGGGTTTTTCTGCCTGTCATTTGTGATCTGTAAATTGTGACAGAAAAAAATTTGCTACATGACCCCACATACCTTCCAGGACCAGCTCTGCTAACGATGTCTAACTAGAGACACTTTCATTCTCCTGTTATCTCTGCACAGATTACACTGTTACTTTAGTTGTATAAACAACAACTCTTCATCTTTTCCCACCCACCCAGCACAATTTCAAGCGCTTGTCTATCAAGGTATATTTTCAGCCAAAGAAATTAAATCCTTTAAAATGGGGCGAGTGTACTATACTGAAAAATAATGCCACATCCCAGTCTTCCAACACAAGAATGGACCTCATATTCACAGTGTTGGTGAGAACACATTAAGGGCTGGAACAGAAAAGAACCAACAGAGCAATGTAGAGCAACCTGCAGAGTACACAGCCTCACACAGATTTCCTCAAGGCTCTTTCTGCCTCTGCTTCTCATTCTGGCATCCCTAGCTGGCCCCAGGAATTCTAAACCTGCCAACAGGCATTTTTGCTTTTCTTTGCATGGCTCCATCACATGGCCCTGTCTGGAGAAAGAGGTAGAAGGTTAAAAGTCCCATACAGACTGTGATGCACATGATCTGTGCTTTGCTTCCTACAGCTCAAGATAATAAAAAAAAAAATCAGGGCATATCTCAAGGCAAACTGGTCTGTTGGAGAACAAAAAGTTGAGCAGGGATTTACAGCCACTTTCACTCCAGAATCCCTCACTCTCACTTACAGCACAGTACCAAGATGCTGACAATTGGGCAAAAGGTTCCTGAGGACAGAAGCACTCTTCTTGCAACAGCTGATAAAAGTCAGGTGTAGGCTGTCATTACCTTCTCTTGCTCAAAGAACTCTTTCAGTTCACAAAAGCAAAATAGCACCAGGACTAACACAGAGACACATTTTGATCATTCTCTTCCCTATTTCTTTCACTGTCTCACAAATGAGATGTTACTTCAAGTGTATTCTCTATTTACCAACCTGGGCTCTTGTTTCACATTGGGTTTTGCAGACACTGTACCTAAGAAGTCAGAGTATGATGGAGTGCCAGCTAATACTTGAATAAAAGTTTCTGAATTCTAAAGATGAAATGGAGAAAAATAAATATATGGCTTGTAGAGATATGTCAAACTTTATTCTCAAAGTGGCACACTTCCTTCTGGGAAGCAGCTAGAATCAATTTGAAAAAAATCTTCAATCTGTGCTGCTCACAAGAGGAGGGAGTTGCTGCTCTGTGGCCAATGGCGTGGGCCGGACAGCTGACCACAGGGACGGCCGGCGGCTCAGCGGCTTGTTCTGAGAGTTTCCTTTTCGTTAAGTCAACTTCAGCTAGGGACTTCTTTTCTCCTCGCCGTGAGCTGGGCTTCCCTGGGATGGTGGCCGCTGTCCTAAAAGTCGGAGAGCTGCTAAGAGAGAGAGTGTTCCTTTGCCCGGAGCCCAAATCAGACACAAGACACGAGGGTCCGCTCTGCTTGGGCTCAGGGGCAAAAGACCCGGAATCGCCCAACATTCAGACTTTTATTCTGAGGGTTACAACTTATCTCATAACGGTACAGGGGAGGACACGGGGAAGGGTCGAAGGTCAGGATGCAGTCAGGAAGGAGGAAGGGAGGAAAGAGTGAGACACAAGATACTATTGTTAACTGAGGGGTAGGCGGGGGGAGTTCAACTCCCTTTCCAAGGCCAAACTTAACTCTACCTTCAGAGGGGCCTCACTTTCTAGGCCCCCAGAAATTCTTCAGGGGATATGTCATTCTCTGAGCTTGAACCACCGCTACACTGCTCCATCTTTTTTCTACAGGCATTAGGTCACATAGAGGGAAGCAAAGGAAATTTGTGTCACTTGGTACTTTGAACCAACTCTCCAAATATTCACACACCGTTTATTGTATCCTGCCTTCTCCCTGCAGAGGTTCCCTTAAACAATCCCCTGTTGATATGTCCAGATTAGGATGGGAAAGTGGCAAAGAAAACTCAAAGTGAGAAGGAGCTGGACACACTCTTGTTGTCAAATATGGACTGGACTCATTATCCAGAAGTTTGAACTAATGATCCTACAAGTTTTTCAGAAGCACAGAGCAGGGATTGAGCTGGTCCTTCTACATGGAATCAGACTGCTTAAAGACATTTCCAGTAAAACACAGAACTGTGGACCTGCTGTCTTTCAAGAACATATGATTTTATCTTGAGCTAAGCCTATGTTATTTCTTAGAAACCCACATTACTTCCACCTAGATCAATGCATAGCTCACAACTTCACAGACACTTCTTTCCGCTGTTACACTTTTCTGTGGGAAATCCTATGCCAGAGGCAGTCATGCTAACCCCCAGTTAATGTGATTAACTGTATAGGCAGCAAGTGACAGATGTTGTGTCTAAAAAGCAACAGGAGTTTGGCATGGGAACATCTCTTAGAAGCTGCAAATACACATGTGAGAAGCTTGTGTGAACATAAAAGAAATAAAAAATACCCCACTGAATCATAACTTGTTCTACAGTTACCCCAGAAGTTACATAAAAAAAATAAACCCCAAAATTAATAAAAAAGACTGGAACTAATTTTTAAAGTTTGCTCTTGCTTTTCAAACTATAGCAACTGTGGGAATCTGTGCAGAAGCTTGGATTACACAGAGCCTCTGAGGACTGGTGGGCAAGGGACAGCTGATGAGGTGAGAAACGCTGGGAAGGTTCATCACAGAGCTCTGCAAGTTATCACATGGACAGCACACATCCAAAGAAGTACCCAATCTCCCTGGGTGTGAGTCTGTGCAGGAAACTACCCCACCAATACCTCAATTAATGCAAAGGAAGGTTAAAGATACTGGGTACCAACCCGGAGCAGAAACAGTGGCAGCACTGCAGTCTCAGGGGGGAAAAAAAATCACACTGACTCTTTAGGGTGAGGTTTTCCCCTCACTTGAGGCTGTGAGCAAATTTCTTTCAGATCAAATAAAGAACTGGCAGTGGAAGATGAAGTTTTGCCTTAGCCTTTGCCAGTGAGACACACAGTTGAGTTATGGGACCCTTATTAGCCATGCAATGCTGGCTGAGCAGCACCAGTTTTGTCTGACCTGAATTCCTAGCAAATAAATGTGACCTGATTTTTTTTTGGTGCCACTTAAGTGAAAAGCCTAATCTCTGACCAGTTTTGCAGAAATTGGATCACAATGGTAGATTGTGCGAAAGGCCATGAAATCGACAAAACCATAAATGAGAACATACAGGAAATCTAATAAAAAACTCTTATTCTTGTCCATGTTACCGCTAAATCTTCTGCCTCTCTTTATTTGGTGGAGGGGACAGAAGCCTTCCAGGCTAGAGGTCACTTGTCATTTACCTTGGTACATTTCTAATTGAGAGGAAAAAAGAGTACAGGCATGAAGAAATGAAAGGGGAAAAAAAAGAAAATAAACAAAAGACAGGCACAACCTTCAGCCTTTTGTTTTCATAGCATCCACTGATATTTCACCACTTCTGTGGGTTTTCACTGCATTTAGAAAGTCATTGAAAAATGTTAATGGTCTGGTGGCAAAGCAGCCATTGGGAAGAAAGAATGAGCCAGGGATGGAATGAGGGTGTGCAGCTAATGATTTCCTACACGAGCTGATTAAACGTTGCACTTCCATCTCTTGCCACCTAATTCCCTCCAGCGCTGATTTATGGAAAAAGCCCCACCACGTATGGCTCCTGCAGTTTTATTAGCCAGTAACAATTTAGCACCACAAGAGGCTTTTCCAAGCTTCTAACTTTCTTATAATGAAGAAGGAAATGGGATGAATAGAAAAAAAGACCCCAACATTGCAGTGTCTTTGCTTAAAGGTGAGGGGAAAGGAAGTGAGGAAAATTAGTCTGAAAATCTAATAGAAATATAAAGGAGGGCACCAGGTTCAGCACTTGGGAACCTGTTTATGATGAGAGGATCATTACTTGACAGAAATAATTATCCTTTTCAAGGCACAGAAGAAGACAAGTACAAGTTCCTATAAATGGAATTTGTCTGGTACTATTTCAGTGGGTTTAAAAATAGCTCTTCACCTCATTTTCACTAATACAGCCCTGCCTGCTGCTAGGTCCTTTCCAGTAAAAGATTCACTACATTTCTTGAAAAACGAAGCGAAGAGGATAGGGGGAATTTGCCTTATTTCTTTTTATGATTTTGAAGTTGGTGTTTTTCACCAGAAGGCTTAATTCTAGAAAACGAAGTGCAAGGGCAGGACACTCTACCTAGCTAGCTGTGCTCCTTGGAGGAGGAGGAGGAGAAGAGATGTGGGATATCCTTTGCATAGGAGGCTGTATCATTGTTCATGAGGAACTGGGGAAAAAGCTGCAGTCAACCAACACCATGATCACCCTGCAATTCCAGGCTGGGAAAAGAGAATTTTTCACTGTGGGACTCAGAAAAGAAGTCATCACAAGTTTCAACCCTCTGTGAGGAACTATCTATGCATTAGCAAGGAGTTTACAGCAGATCCGATGCTATTTGCTCCATCTTGCACCTTAAAGTAAGATGCTTAATCTAAGCTGGTCAGTTTGGCATCCTGAGTTTTAAACAGGAAGCTTGATCCCATCCCAGAGTGGGTCCTCCTGCTGATCTCAGCGAATCCAGCACTTGGACACGTCAGTGCACTCAGCTGGCAGATGACTCTTCTCCTTTCTTCGGCTGGGTGGGTTTTCTGCTGGCCTGACAAGCTGAAGTGGTTGTGACAGCAAGACAAAATCCAGAGCCAGTAAAGGAGCAGAGTCAGAGATGTGCAGCCAGGAGTGGGCAGCAGTTTAGATTAGAGAGTAATCTAATAGGAGGAGTTATAATGTCTCAGGAATGCAGGAAATGACATAGTAGATCAAATCCATACATATCATATCTCTGACATCAATCAGACACGCATTTTAGAGGGAAATACAAGATACTGCCTTTAGTAAAAGATTATTTAACCTGCCTTGCTGATTTTTTTTTCCTTCAACTCCATAACTGGCAGTCTTGGTTTGCACTGAAAAAAAAAGAGCTTATTTAAGCTCCTTCCTAAGTCAGTGCAATTTTTATACAAATTACAGAAGTTCTATGTACAGTCTTAGGATTTTTGTTATGCAAATCTCACTATGTGAAGTTTTAAAGGCACAGCCACAAAGTTGATGGTGAAAAATTATACACCAAAAGTGAAAGATGCATTTTGCTTAGGTCCCTCTCTTGCAGATTTCAATCAAGTTGGTTTAGACTCAAGCTCTGTATTCTATTACTGCTATGATGGACTTCTGACAGGACCTGATGGCAGGGTTCTCAGAAATTGGTGTAAAATTCAACTGCAGTACCTGAGGAGGAATCAGAGGCAGAGCTGGTGAGAGCATGGACTGCAAAGCCAGGATGGCTGCACTCATTGGTGCCAAGAAGACATAAAGGACAGGCTTTTTCTGGCTTCTGTGAGGGCAAGGCACATCCCAAGTCCTTCCTTGACTGCCGAAAGCTGAGCTTCCCTCAGCACTGCAAGGAGCACAGAGACCAAGCCAGCTTTTCCCAGCAACCTCCTGTCCCAAGAAACTGCTGTGCCTAAAGCTGGTCTCTGATTTCCTGACACTCATTTAAAGAGATGGATTTTTCATTCTGTAGCATCTGAAAACATGAAGTCTTCAGAAATCAATCAACCTTTTTTTTTACATTCCAGTATAACAAAAAACAATCAGCACCCACACACAAGCAAATCTCCAGGATCAGGGTGAGTCTTGGTTAGATTTGACCAGAAGCCCAACAACAGTGACAACTGTGCCAGCTGAAGACTTTTTTTCCTAAGCCTCCTGGTTTCTTGGAGAAAGCCTTTGTATATGGATTATGGCCAGCCCAATTACTTCATCTTGAGCAGGGCTTTAGCTACCACCGCTACAACAATGAACCAGATCATCAACAGGAAAAAATCAGGGAATTCCATGAAAACCCATGGAGCTGCATCTATTTAAACCAGACATGAGACCAATAATTTCATAAGATCAATATTGAGCTGTAATTGAAAACCAAGATTCAAGAAGACAAGAGTTTGACTTTTCTTCTGATTCCCCTCCTGAGATTGAATTTATCTATTTAGGTTTTCAAAAGCAAGAGAAACAAAGTTGGATGAGCTGTCTCTTCAATTATGGATGCCAAAGATTAGTCATCTATACCTACATATGTTTTTTAATTCTTCTAACTCTCCACATACACATTTTTTTATTTCCTTGGAACAGACACTGACACCAGAGTCCATCATTCTGCAGAAATATTTCCCAGTCTGCTTTCTCTTCCCCCAGACAGACATAGGGATGATGCAATTTCCCCTGCCATCGTTTTGGAGTGAAAATATTTTGATAAATCAAAGATCTCAAAGGTATTTGTCCATCTCATTCTCCCTGAGATTATGCTACAGCAGAATGAGATCCAAGAGAGAAAAGAGTGGATATGTGTGGAGGAGGGAGAACAATTTAAACAAAAGAAAGGACACAGACAGATTTCCCTAGAGATCAAAAATTCACATTGAACAAAAGGTCATCTTGACATTGAAGGAGAACTGAAAAGTTCTAGAAGGAAGGTAACAAAGAAACTGTTTTGCATTAAGTTACTAATTCCATTAGTAATTATGCATTGAACTAAAAGGTGCAAAACTGTTCTTCAACAAAAAGCTCGTGCTTCCTGCAGAGCATGCACACAGCTTCAGGGAGCCGTGAGTTCAGAGAGACACGCTCCCCTTTGTAATTAGTCAATGTCAAATTATGATGTCCCCAAGTCTTAACTGGGGTCTGCAGGCCCTATCACCATCATAATAATAAAAGCAGCTACTTAAGTCACTGCAAATAACACACATCAGTGTAAGTCAATCAAGAGTCTTCTCAGCTCTCTATCCCCAAGCTGTGTGTGCAAAGGTAAAATGAGGAAATACTAGCCTGGATCCAGCCTTGTTCCCACTGAGGCCAGCAGCAGAGCTCTTGTTGACTTCACTTATGGCATAATAGTGTTTATAGGAAAGAAGTATTATTTCCCTGTTGACGGTTCAGTCTTTGGGCAATGCCATAAATATAGGCTTTGTATTCTCTTCTGTACTTTTCACACTGTTGCCCAGAAAATGCAATTTTTGGATTTACAGTCTGTACAAGACAGGTGAAACAGTTCTGACACAGAATGGCACAAGCCCACAATTCAGATTATTTACAAGTGACAGGCCAAATGACAGGAGAATGATTTGCACCAGCAAAAATTCACAGGGAAAGTAAGTAAGGAAGCTGTACTTTGGCATCTATAATTATGGGAAGGCTTAAGAGAGCCAGTGAAAACTCCAAATTTATATAATTGCACCAAACCAGGACATGCAACTACTGTGATTTTTTTTTTCCCCTTTAAAAAAAGGTATTTTATAACAAATGACATATTTTGCATTAGTAATGCTAAAATAGTATGAAAATTTGAGACAAATCCTAGAAGCAATAAAAAATGAAATTAACTTTTTTTCCCCTAAAAACGAAAAAAAAAAGGAGGCAATTTCAAAAAGGATTTGTGTCAAGAAAATATGTTACAGGCAGATTCTTGGAAACTTCTTTGATTTCTGAAAAAGATCCATTTTGTTAAAGCTGTGTTTTCTCATGGAAAATGGTTTCAATTAAGTTTTCCTGAACAGCAATATGTCACATCCCATATGCAAGTTACAGCTGAGAAGTAGCGATTCCCATGTTTGCTTAGATATTTATGGCATCATTTATAGCTACTCCATTATGGTGAGAAATATTTTGACTTCATTCTCTGGATACAGAGTGATGGGGCCTAGACAGCTGACA
Source organism: Petroica traversi (assembly GCA_025920805.1). Lineage (NCBI taxonomy): Eukaryota > Metazoa > Chordata > Aves > Passeriformes > Petroicidae > Petroica > Petroica traversi. The sequence goes on along the minus strand of JAHLSL010000028.1, from coordinate 77,952 downwards.
AATGACAAATGAGAGCCAGTCTGTGCTCAAACCCAGCATCTTTTGAGGAAGCATTTCAATCACCTGGCTGCATTGCTTCCTCTGACCCACTGCACAGGGTTGCCAGTAATCACTAAAACCACATGGCTAATTTGTAAACCAGGAAATCTATCTTGACAGACATGACAAGTAACAATTGTATTTTTTTTTTAAAAAAAGGTAACAGGCTCAATGTAAATTCTGGTCTAGATTTCCAACATATCCTTGGAAAGGGTTTTGATCATCATATATCCTTCACATGGTAGAAGAAGAAAGATTACGCTATTGTTTTCATAAATTGTACATGGATGTCAGTTTACAGAATATGCAGAGTTGTTTTCCTGTGTACCAGGTGTTCTTGCAGACTAGGGTTACACAAGGCATCCAGATTACATTCTTCCCTGAGTAAGAGTTCTACAAAGCACTGTGATAATGCCAATTACCGCGGTTTCAGCAAACACCAAATTCCGAAGTGGCTGCTGCCCTTCCATCTGTGTGTGCCTTCCGAGGGTATGAAAGGTCTTTGTAGCAGTCAGCAGGTTCCTGCTGGCCAGGTGAGTGATGCTCTGACAGTCAGGCTCTCCAGCACAGTAACTCTGTGTGGCCTATTTCTCTTACAACCATTACCTGTGGAACAGACCTTTCTTCTCCCCTTTCTCCTCCTTTATCTCAGCACAGCACTCCTTAATCACTTGGCTCCTGGGAATGTTTCAGAACAAGCCTGTGCAGCAGGGAGCAAAGCCAGGTGTGGCTGGAGCTGAGCAGATGCAAACTGTGCACTGTGCTGTTATCTCTTCGGAGGGAAGTTTTAAAAGAGCTCACTGTGGAGACCAGGATTTATTGTTCCCATTTCTAGAGACAGCAAAACCAAAGCACAAAGTGTAAGAGACAGTACTTTAGGCACTCTATGAAAAATGCAGGAGTTTCAGGCTCCCAGCCACTGGATGTGGGGGACATTCAGCCTGGAAGAGCCCATTAGTTTAACAAACGGTCATTGTGGAGTGGTGTCCTGGGTTGACTGTATGATCCTTGTATCCTCAATCGTCCCTCCTGCTTATGCTGGATATTAAGCTCTACAGCTTTAAGTTAGGCCCAGAGAGAGTGAAGGGGGAGAGAAGAAACACGCGCAGTTTGTCTGCAGGAGTTACACCTTACTCCCCTGGAAAAGTCCTTGGGAGACTGCGTTCCAAGCGGCACAGCTATCTCTCTCTCTCTGTCTGTGTGCTCTGAGAGCTCACGGCGGAGGGCTTCCTCGGATCTCTCGGCTTTTGCAGGGAGAGACTTTGTTTCTTCTGCTGTTTTTTTTTTTCTTCCTCCTGGGACTGGTCAGCATCTTGGTGGTCCAAGACATCAGGACAACTGCCGAGGGCCCCCCGACTCTGCAGCTGGGCCTGGCCATTGGCCCCAGCCTCTGGAGGGACTGACACTGACACAGCCACACCCATAGACAGACTCTGGATCTACCATCTCTTCAGAGGAAGGAGAGGTTTCATTGTTTCATATTATCCAAATTTTCTATGCTTGTGAATATCCTATTTGTTAAATAAATAGTTTTTTCCACTTTTCCACTTTTCTCTAAGGAAATCTTTTCCCGAACCTGTTTGGGGGAGGGGTGGCTGGAATCGGCTTTTCTAGAGGAGACCCCCCCCCCAGAGGTTTCCTCCTAAATTTTGCCCTAAACCAGGACAAGTGATTTCAGCAGCATTTTCAGAATGGATAACAATAAAAAAAAAGTTTCCAAAGAAGCCCAAGTTCCTATTGATTCAACCAAACCATTTCTTCACTCTACAGTGCCCCAAGTTCCCCAGCAAAGTCCTCCGTGAATCCCAAAGCACTGGAGCAAGTCCATGACAATTTATAGGATGACTAATACTGGATATGCCAACTAGCCAGGCAGCCTTATGCATCCAGGAGGACACTCACCAGCCAAGTTCTGCCTATCCTCACCAGTGGGGGTGCAACCAGGGCTTTCTCTGCTGTATTTTAATACCCATTTTCAATATACTTTTACACCTTTACTAAGATTTTTACTCCCTCTCCCACACTTGTTTGCAATTGGATAACACATTCAAATGTTACCAGAGAAGGCAAACAGCACTGTAACTGAGGTATTTTTAAGCAAAGCATCAGTGATAGTGCTGGCATTTGCCCTGCTGGCTACTGAAGTGTCAGTGAATAACAAAGGTCCAGCTGCATTCTGATTTCTGAAGCTAGGGAATAAGAACCTGATCTAAAGACAAGAAGACAGTGCTGTCCTGATGTGCCTTTTTTTATGTACCAGGAATTTAGGCTGTGGTGTCTTCAGCCTCTACTTTTGTTAGCACTTGTTCAAGCATTAACAATTAATTCATCAACATTTCCCTTAATTTACAGAAACATACAAAACTCCAAACCACTGCTTCATTTATGCAGGAGAATATGTCTGATAAAATCTGGCAGGAAAAAGGGATCTTGAAAAAAACACAGTAAGAAACAAGGGATGAAATGGAATGAAGGTGACAACTTGATACTTTCAGCTATCTTCTCACCAACACACAGCCAGCCCAAGGCCTTACTGCATTTAGATCTGGCACTTGGGTTTTCTTGTCTCTATCCAGCCTGCATCTACTCTTTGAGATATTAAAGCTGAAGCAGAATGATTGATGTTCTTGTGTTCTACCATAATGTACTGCTTAGTTTTTCTCAAATGGTCCCCTCATTTATTTGTTCTGTGGTTGTGACCCTCAACTGCTGATTAGTCAGGAAGGTCACTTAGAAAAGAAATTTTTCTGCTGGCTTTCATTGTGTATCAGCTCTCAGTTCTCCTACTGCTCAAAGAGAAAGTCAGACTAAACCTCAGTTACTTGTTTCTGATAATTATTGGGTAGAGACATGCATAGATAGGCAGATAAAAAATGGTATTTTTCTTAATATTATTTTGCAGTAGAGCTTAGCAGCCTGAGAAAGCAATGAAGACTACTAAAATAAATTATGGAAACATGCAGAATTTGACTCAAGAGCCACGTTCTGTAGGGAAACACTCCTGTGTTCTGTGTACATGCACATGATTTCCACTTGATGGTTCCAACAAGAGGTTGTCCCTCTTTCACCCTCTCATGATCTCACCTACACTAACACAACACTGGGGTCATGGTGGAGCAGCAGGTGTGCTACAACCATCTGTGCTGTGCTCTTGTCAAGGAATCACACACAGAATCTCTCCTCAAACTCCCAAAGACATCTTCTGAGCTCCATACACCTAATTCAGGCTTTGGCAAGGGAAAAAAAGGCAACGGTAATGCAGTTTCCATTAAGAGTAGTAAACTAGTACCTGCAACTCCTTAAGAGCATGATCTCATGATTTCATACTAATCAGGCAAATCCAAGCCTGGATGATGGAGAGGCCTCAAAGGAAAACCCAGATGCTGCAAGGATCTAGTAATTAATACAAGATGGTCTTCCTTGTTAGTCTGTGCTGAATTAGTTCCAAACACACAGCTTTCTTTTGGATAAGATATAAAATCAAGATCCTGACAACCCTTTTTTTTCTTTTTTTTTTTTTTTTTGCACGCACAAAACTTTTAAAATCCGAGATTCTGGACAAATTCCAGTGAAGAAGATCACATTCTGTCCACAAAAAATACTACCGTTGTATCTCTCTTTACCTGTTAACAAATTTTATGTAGTTCTTGATGGAGTAGAGCAGTTGCTGTGTTCCACCCCAGAAGTGTTGCATTTCAGCAGGGAGTGAGCAATCTCTTTGTATGCTGTGAGAAAAGCCCTCTGGGATTCTTTCAAATGAAAGGAGTTAAATAAATCTCAGTTATTTGCTATTATGACTTTCTCCGGCATTTAGCCACTGAATAAATGGATAGGTAAGTTGATTTTCAGGCTGCTCTTCATTATATCCTGAGCAGAACTACCCGAAAGTGATTCACTATTACTTATACAAAATTTAATTTGGTGACTAATAGACCCAGGCAACTAAAGCAGGCAGAACTCTATAATCAACATAAGGAGACTTGTATTTATTAGGTGGTGACTGGTGAATCCCAGGGACACAAAGGTTCTGTGAACTTTCCAAATGGCATACTGGGCTTTTGTAAGGTCCCCAGGATTTATTTGAATTCACGGAACATTTCTTCTTCTGTAACACATTCACAGAACTAGTTCGTAGTCTCCACTTTGGCTGCTTTGAAATACAGGAAGAAATCCACTGCTGGCTTCTTTCCCACCTGTCTGCCCACTCTCACAGCTTTCCCATAGGGATAAAAGCCTGAAGATATAGCACATGTGGCCTGGATGTCTTTATGGCCTCTGTTGCTTAGCTACCAGAAAGGTCCTACATGGCTACTGAGCTGGCACAAATATGAGCAGCTTGACACTGCTTTTCTTTACACTGGGAGCTTGCTCAATCCATTCTTCATCCTGCTGGTGTTTTATTTATATTTCACTGGGCTTACTCCTCTCCCTGGCTCTATTACTCAAATGAAAACCAAACAAAATGAAAGCACGAATAGCCCAGGTCTAGCTGCAGACAATTTGATCTTTGAGATCATCCAGAGGCAAATGAACACAATCCTCCTGCTTAATACTTCAGGAGAGGATCTGAGAGCAGCATAACTCAGGGAAGAGTCATGTTCACACTCTTTCTCCCACACCTCATCCTAGAAAAGTCTACGATAGGAACATTTTAAAACCAGAACAATAAGAATTTTATATAGTGGGATCAGATTACTGGAGATTCAACAATGGTGGAGACCAGATCATGGGTAGTCATCTTCCCAAACTCTTTCTTATCCCCACTACATTCCTTTCATTGATGCAGCAGGATGTAGCTGACTTAAAAAGGGAAATTGGACTCTTCCAGGCAAGAACAAGTGTATTCTAACCCAATGGGAAAGGGTGGCAAGAACAGCTGCTCAGGAGAGATGCTCTCACATAGGGTACTTATTGCACAGTCACAAGGTGACCATCTAAGGGAAATAATGTTTCTACTAAATTATCATTCATTAAATGTATTCTTAATTCCTGAAGAAAAATTCTTGCTGACTGATCCTGGGTGTCCTGGGTTGGCCATATGACTTTTTTGTATCCCCAATCGTCCCTCTTGCTTATGCTGGATATTAAGCTCTACAGCTTTAAGTTAGGCCCAGAGAGAAAGAGAGAGTGAAAGCGGAGGAAAAAAAAACACGTGCCGTTTGTCTGCAGGAGCTACACCTCTACTCCCACGAAAGGTCTTGAGCATTCCGGCAGGACAGAGATATCTCGCTCTCACTCACTCTTTGGTGTGTGCTCAGAAAAAGCACACAACGGAGGGTTTCCTCAGATCTTTCTCAGCTTTTTTGCAGTGAGAGACTTTGTTTCTTTTGCTGTTTATTTTTTCTTTCCCCTCCTCCTGGGACTGGTTGGCATTGCGTGGGCCGAAGACACCAGGGAATCCCCGGGCACCCCCCCCGACTTCTACAGCTGGGCCTGGCAATCGCCCCCCTCCGCCGGAGGACTGAAACTGACCCATACGGACTCTGGGTCTATCATCTCTTCAGAGGAAGGAGAGGTTTCATTGTTTTCATATTATCCAAATTTTCTATGCTTGTGAATATTCTATTTGTTAAATAAATAGTTTTTTCCACTTTTCTCTAAGGAAATTTTTTCCCCGAACCTTTTTGGGGGATGGGTGGCTGGAATCAGCTTTTTTAGAGGAGAACCCCCCCCAGAGGTTTCCTCCTAAAATTTGCCCTAAACCAGGACAAGCACCTTTTGATAATCCAGAGGTCCCAAGTAAATGCATGTAAATAATCCATGGACACCCTGCCCTTCTATATTAGATGCTCAGATTACCTGGCATGGGGATGGATGAAGATACACAGACCTAAAGGGCAGCCCTTGGGGATTCCTTATGAACACACTTTGGACCACTGAAATGCCAGAATGATTCTCAAAGGCCTGGTAGCTCCCTGCACTATAAAGGCTTATGCTGTCTCAATAAATCCTTGCCACACAAACAGTTCACTCAAATTGCAGCTCTTACTCTGCAGAGTCTGCCTGCAGCTCAGTTACTAACTCAGCTCAGATAGTTAGCTATATTGATTAAAGAGTCTGTGCAATTTCACTAAATAATTTTCATAATTAGCAGCTACCTTTTTAAAGTTTAACTTTACGGCCATGCATCTTCCTAAACAGAAAATAGGAGGTGGATGTATCATGCTTCTATGCAGTAGGGGATCTTTTAAAACCTTATCTGGACTAACCAGGTGGAAACAGACTGTAAAAGACCCATGTAAACCTTCCCCTTAAGTGTGGTGATATATTATTTGCTGCTTAAAGTTCCTTTGTCATAGAATCAACCATAATTCTATGTATAACTAAACATTTGGAGATAACTTCCCCTAGGACTGGGGGGGTTAGAAGGGCCCAATGCACTCCTCCTCCCTGTAGGATTTGATGTCAGCTGTTCAGGAGAAATCAGGACTTGTGCTGCCAGGATTAGATAGAGATCTAGATCCAGACACAAGAGTAAGAGAATGTGGGCCAAAAGAGGAAGAGGAGGGAGTCTTGGCACAGGGATCCACCATGACTCTGTGGTGGGTGGGCAGCTGACCCCAGAGGGGGGATGTACACAGAGGGGAACTTCCTCTGTGTGTACTGAGCCAGGCAGAGGGAAAAGGAATCACACAATATGAACTATTAATCTACTGCTCAAAAGTGAACTGGAGAAGTCTGCATTTACTGACTAGACACAGTCTTCTATCACAGGTACTAAAATGACAGCCAGTAGATGGAAGAGGTCATAGTTTAATCAATTCTCCCTCTTTTTGTTTTACATAACTAAGGGTGATAGGCAGCTAATACATTTCACAGCCATGTGACAAATTGCACTGTCACCTGCACTTTGCCTGGTACTCCTTCTTTGTCAAGGTTATTTTCACCATCCCTACTCCCACTCCAACACACTGCACTAAAAGTCACAAGTGTGTCAACTTTTTCTCTGACAAGCAGATTTTTTCCATCAGTGTTTCCAGTGCACAAGATCTAGGATGGGGAATCTGTAGCATTAAACCAGTGAGAACTTCCATGGCCCCAATCAGAAGCTCTATATTACTGCATAAAGAAATGTCTCAGCTTTGCCATGTGGCTGACTCTGTTTGTTTCTTGTTGCAGAAGGGCCAAAGGAGCAGAGTTTACAGTCATGACATTTTTGAGTAGAAATAAAAACATTTGTGCCTTTTTAGTGTTATTTTTCTCATTTCCAAAATCTAAGCCAGATTCTTGGTGGCGAAATATTTCATTTTTACAGGCCATGTGACAAAAGAGCTCCCTGGCACTTGGAAGGATGACTTTCCCCACTCATTCATGTTTTTACCATGCACGATAAAACAGCTATCCCCAAAGCAAAACTAAAATAATTTCAGCTTATTGAGACTCTCCCTTAGGCCCTAACAGCATAAGTTGTAGGGAGCTTCATGGCAGGTGCATTGCCTGTAGTCCATCCCTCACTTTTCAGGGACATGGCTTCATTCTGGTCATTACTCATGGATTTATGAAAACAAGAGAGTGTGGTACATGCAAACACTGAACTGGTACGTGGCCAGGGGCCTGAAATTCAGACATATCCATATAGAGCAGGATGCAAACAGGACCAAATTCTCATTCCACAAAGGGCAATATTCTACTTATGTACCTGGCCAAATCATTACCTTTGACACTGAAGTAATAAATCTCAACTGCCTCCATAAAATAAAGTTCCCAGGTACTGAATTGAGCTTGGTTAAAATTGTGGATGAGTGCTGCACTATTTTTCTGCTCTCTGGATTCAACCATCCTGAGTAAATATAGCAGCAGCATGATTGGAAAATTGCCCTCAAAGGTGATAAAATACAGGATTAATCAGATTTTGTTATGTCCCTGAAAATGGATAGTTGTCCTTTCTCACTTGACAGCCTGGAAAAATCAGAACTTGGAAACACGGCAGGAAGGAGAACATATTCCTGAAAGGGCCAGACTTCACCCCTCCTTTTCCATAGCCATTCTTCTCTGACTCCCTATTTATCTCTTCCCTTTTCTCTTGTGATGCTTTCCTTTTTTGCTTTTTCCTTCTCCTAAGAGAACCCCAAAGAAGGTGTTATGCATTGATCTAGTTAGAAGTCAAGGTACCATGACCTCGTTTCACATCAATGTTCAGAGTGAGGGCAAAATGCAGAGCCAAAGGAGGCCTCCATCAGTGTAGGACAATGCTGTGCAGGATGAAGGCAAGCAGCTCCTGTGTCTTTACTTCTGTTTTCACAGTTTTGTTATCTCAGAGTAGCAAATCTCTTCCCCCTCCATTTCCAGTGGAAAAGAATGGCAGTAAGGAAAAAAAACAAACAAACAACTTTTTACTTACTGTACTTGGATTTTTCTTTAGTGAAGTTCCATGTGGTGGGAACAAGAAAGCTCTAGGATGGCTGACTCTAGGAGAAGTCAAGTGCTTGCCCCTTCAGAGAGGTATTCAGACTATCTTTAAAATTGTTTCCCTTCACAGTCTTTTCCTAGAAAAATACACATTTCTAATGCTTCTGGATCTAACGCTTTGCTGAAAGAAACAACATTAACAAAAATGATGGCAGATGGATGTAGGGGAAGTTCCCTTCTCATTAGTCTGCTTCTCCCAGTTGCACTAATCTTTTACCTGTGAAGTTCAGGCTGGAAACATTCCTGATCTTCATTCATCCCAGCCCATCTGCATGAGAGGATGCCCCTCCCTGGCATTTCCCAAGAGAGATGTTGAGCCCAGCTATGAATAGGTAACTGAAACTGTTGCCTGTGATGTGCTGAGCTATTTTAGTGCACTTGCATGTGCAAACACTATTTGACTAGAATCTGATTTAGCTAAATTGGGGAATCAATAATTTTTAGCTAATTTAATTTGCATCACTGCTATTGAAGAATCTGAATTGTGCCAAAATTCCCAAATGGGCTATAAACCAAGGGGCTTTTTTTTTTTTAACTTTTGTCTGACTTAGAGCATAGACATACTTCTATAAAAATGTAACTAAACTTTATGACAGGTTAAGATAAAGAAAATTATTTTAGGTCATTAAATAGCACTTTCAGAACCTCAGGAAAGGAAGAACATCATAGTTTCATTTTCAACTCAGAAATGGGGAAAATGCCTTTACTGGAGAGAACAAACCTGCTTCATCAACATGGAGACTCTCCTATCAAAACAGGATGAGAGAGTTGGGGCTGTTCAGCCTGGAGGGGAAAAGACTCCAGGGAAACCTCATTGTGGCCTTCCAGTAACCTCACTCCTGCACAAGGTAAGGGATGATCAGTAACAAATGAAATAGTGTATTACATACATTTAAGTCAGAAGGAAAAAAATTAAAAATTGCTGACACTGGCCAGTGTCAAGGCTATTAAACTTGCTGGATTTCCCCTCATTCCACAAGGTAGACCAAGGGTAGCCAGCAAGATAGATGAAAGCAAATCTCCCTGGGTTTACATTCATCAGGCACCCAGCCGATATAATCAGATGATTTGTAGGCCAGTTCTGGGCTATTACAGAGCCTCACCCAGACTAAAGGAGGAGCAATACACTGGAGTCTAATTCCAATCTACTTTTAACACTTTCAATCGATCAAAAACTCCTGACAATCCCTTCAAAGAATGAAGAGACTTTGGGAAACAGAACTTGCAGAATAAGAGATAAAGCCAAAGTCTTTAGATAAAATGAGCAAAGGTTTCAGGTGTCGTTTCGCAACAAAAAGCACACGATGAAATTTGCAATCTTTGTTTGAGCAACACTTTAACAGAATAATGTGGGTTTGTTCATCTTGTAGGTTTGTCTGACTGCAAATATGACTTACAGGCAAAGGTGACTCTCAACACAGTTTCCTTCACAGGCAATGAACCTTGATGTTGAGCAGATTTTCTCACTTTTAAAGACCTTGTCAACCCAGCATAAAACATGAAGCTCTCTAGCATTAAAGCACAAACTCACATTTTCCTTGCAAGCTGTGCCATGAGAGAGAGACAACAAAAAACCCAGAACCATGAAAGGTGTTTCCATGAAAGAACTCCACCAAAGCTTAATGAAAGAGTAAGATCAAGCAGCCAAGGTTTTATGTAAATCTTCCACAGCCAAGAACTCAATGGAGGTGGGGGGGATGCACAGCGAAGGATCCTTAAGACTTTTCTTTCTATAAGAGATTAAAAAAACCACTGTACATTCCTGAGAAAAATTACAAAGTCGACCTATTTTACTGCCAAAAAAAGGTAGCTAGACCATCTTGGTCATACCAAAAGGTCTTACCTGACTTCAAATATATGGCGGAAGTACAAAGGAAGTTAAAAAAAAATTAGAATAGCCTGATAAGCGTAAATGTACAAAAAGAACAGCTAAGAAAAACTTGAAAAATTAAAGTACAAAGTGAGGTGAGACTGGCAAAAATATCACACAGCAAAAGATATAATTCTTTAAGTTTATTAGTAGTAAAATGCAGCATAAGATCTTAGTCCACTTTCCATAGAAAGAAAACTTATTGACAATAAGGCTGAGAAGAGTGATTTTTGCATCAGTTTTCATAAAAGATCATCTGTGATGAATTAATGCTGTTAAGAACTAACAAATGAGGCCCAGAATACAAAAGGGGTTGGTTAGAGAAGCTAAATTGCTCAGATTTTCCAAATTATCTGAATCTACTGTATTCCTTCTGCAGCTCTGAGGAACTGACTCAATCAAGCTCAAAGCTGTTAATGATTATTATTTTTTTTTTAAACTTAGGAAGGACTGGTGATGAACCAGATAACTGACACAACAGAGCAACTGTCTTTTGAAGATAGGAAAAAGGAGAAGACAGCAAACAATAAACCTGTCAGGTTAACTCCAGTTCCTCAGAGCAAAGAAACAATTTGGAAGCACTTAGGAGAAAAGAAGTGGGAATCAGTCAACACAGCTTTGTCAGGAACAAATTATGATGGCTCATTCTAATTTGCTTCTCTGAGAAGGTACCAGTGAAATGCCCCATGGACAAGATGTCACATAGGAAAGCTTTTTGAAATCATTTCAAATTCTTGCAGCAAATAAGCAGCAGGGTCTAGGTGAACCACAGCAGAGTAATTATATAAACTGTTGAGAAAATTGTACTCAGAGCAGTTCTGAGCATTTCACTGTCAAAATGGATGTGTTGAACAAGCTTCTGCAGGACTCGGACATGGATTTGGTACAATTCAATATTTTCATTAAAGATTTAGACAAAATGCAAGGTACGTTAATTCAATTTGCAGATGAAATCAAAGTAGGACAAAAATTGCATTAAAATTCAAAATAATTTTGACAAACTAGAGCTGTAACATGAAAAAAAAAGTTGCAATTCAGTAGGGTCAAGTACAAGTTACTTCAATTAGACAGGAATAATCAATGGTACAAACACAGAAAATGAGGAGCAATGACAAGGTAGTATTTCTACTGGGAAAAAATAGTGATTTGCATTATTGAAAATTACAAGCTGAACATGAGCTACCCATTCCCTTCTGTTACAAAAATGCAAATTCAATACTGTGTGGATATAAAGAATTTAGGCTGACATATAAATTAATCTGTTCTCTCTTGATCCAGCACTATTATGATCTCTGCTACTGATCTGATTCCAGCTTGGGCAAAGCAATTCAAGGAGGACTTGCTTCAACTGAAAATGTTGTAGAAGACACATTGAAATAATTAATTCTCTATGTCTAGGCTAGATAGGTAAGAAACTTACTGTCCAGGACATCCTGTAGCAAGACATGGCTCAGGCTAGATATCTGGAAAATATAAAGGTGGAAGGAGCTAAAATAGATTATTTGGAGAAAGTCTTGTAATTCCATTATTAAAGCTCTCTTAGAAAAGATTGGATTAACATAGCAAGAGTGGTACAGGTAAAGCTGATCCTCACTGCAGGAAGCTGATGACCTGTGGAGATCCCTGCCAGCCCTTAACTCCTCCAACTTCATGCAAACACAAATGAAGTTAAAAGTTCATTTCCCACAATAATATTATAGGAGGAATAATTTCTATATGACCTGTCAGAGAAGAGGTAAAGAGCAGCACGAGCTGCAAGAACTCAGGCTGGCCAGAGCACTGCAGGGTGACTGTCATCATTTTCCACCCACCATAGCAGGAATTGTTGAAATCAGAAATGGGAGGCAGGGAAAAGACTGCACCTGGCTCCCAAGCCAGGAAAATCAGTCTCTACTGGAGACAACAACATTAAAAGTAAATTACTGTAAGATCAAAAGACAGGAAGATGAGGAGGTACAAGTCTATATCAACATGCCCTGATCAAATTGTGGAGTGTTAAAGGAAAGCTTGAATAAAACTTGCTTAAGCTACACCCAGAGAGCATCTCAGGTCACTCCTCTCTTGCAAACTCACTCCTGCTCCTCAGAAGTCCATAGCAGATCAGAAGGAAGGGAATTAGAAGGGGCTTTCAGGGATGAGCTGCTGGGCACAAATAGATTAATGAAAACTGTGTACAATGCATCAGCAGCAACCAAGCTTGTCAGGGCTGTTATTTCTGGGTATTAGTTCTTAGCAGCAGAGATGAAGGAGAGGCCACTCCAGGCAGAGCTGCCAAGTGAATCATAAGGGATCAGGAGCAAAGGGCTTCCCTTCAGAAGACTGAGCTGGGAACATGGCACTGGGAATTCTTTTTCTTACAAATTTCATCTAATCTCTTCTCTCCAAATCCCTTTTCTTTTCTAGGCTTTGTTTTTCTGGAGCCACTTCCAACATTCCTTTGTTGTGACTGAAGGAAGGAAACCAAAGAAGCAGCAAAGCATTTTGCTGTATTAAAAGCACAAAGAAGAAATGTTTTGCTCCCTGAATGTGCACTCTGCATTCTTAACTGCCCTGTTTCAAAGCATAGAGAAGTCTTCAACTGCCTTGGTTCACATCCACAGGACAATCTGATATTTCATCAGCCTGGTGTGGATTATGCAGGACTGAATTATCACAGTATAAACTCTGGATTGAATTTTGTATAACTGTGTAATCCTTGGACCTCATGTTTATCTTCCCATCTGCATTTTTGCAAAGGCTGCTAGGGTATGTCTTTTGATTGGGTCTGAGGAGATGCATTTCCAGCTTTCACATTATGATACAAAAAGGTTTAGACTCCAAAACAGAAAGGAGATTTCAGCCCTAGACTATGCCTTCTTTTCTCTTTTTAAATTTTTTTTCCCTCTCCATCTGATGAGACAGCATTCCCTAGTTAGTTACCTAAGAAAGGTGTGTAAGACAGAATGAATTGCTCTCAGTGGCTGTAAAGAAAGTCCTCAAAAACTGGCATTGCCAAATAAAAAACTTTTAGATGGTTGATAAAATTGGTGAATCCATTTGGTGGGCCTGATGGACTTGGGTTTCATTTTTCTTTGGGTATATGTGTTTGCCCCTCTGCCATCAATTCCTGTAGCGGAATAAACTTTACCATGACAAGCTACAGGTAGGCAAAAAATCCCCCTGTGCCTCATCTTTTCTAAAACTGAATTAGTTTTGGTGCTATAAAATCTCTATCGTGTTGATTTCAAAGACAAACTCCTCTAACAGTTTATGCACTGCTGCTGCTGCTGCTGGGAGATTTATTAACATCACAACCAAAGTACTCCACGTGTCCAGGAAGACTCAGCCCTTTGACTTTTACCTCTTGTGACATCCTCAATGCATTAGTTTTCCCATCCACGGGCCAGAGTATATTATGGATTAATTCGGCTCAGCAACTCGAAACACGCAGATTGTCAGTCTCAGCAATCAGCCTGAAGAATTTTGAGGACAGTTGTTATTTACAGAAAGTGAGAAGAGACCCAGCAGAACACTTAGCTCTAAATAAACAAAGTGGAAACTTCACTACCCAGGAAGTCCTAAGTGGCAAATAGGCAGCTCAGATGTTCCCGAGCGTGGTTTGATTGCGTTCCTGCTGAGCCTCAGCAAAAGCAGGAGACGGGAAAGGATAAGTGAGAAAGCAGGGGGCCTTTCTCACATGGATTCACTCTCATTTCAACCCATGTTTAGCTCTGGTTTGTTAGTTCATTAAGAACGTGCTACAGAAACTGAGCTCAAGGCGCTAATCCCAGCTCTGCTGCAGCAGCGTGGCCTCTGCTTCAGCCCGGCCCAGGGACAGGGACCTTGTGGCATCTGGCAGCAGCAGGTCTCACCACGAAGGCTGTGAAGGGACCTGCCAGGATTTTGCAGCACAGAGCAGAGAGGAACTGCAAAGTGAGTTTTTTTCCTTTCTTCTGTTCCCTTCACCAGAGTCTCCGTGCTTGGCAACAGGAAAGGAGACATTTCACCTGCACAGCAAGCAGGCTTGTGCTAAAGTGCAGTGAGCAAGACAAGCAGCATAAATCTTGATTTAACAAGAACAGGGCTGTGTGGGTCCTAAATTAACCCTAAGTTCAAGCTACAGCCAGCCTAAGAAAGAATCATGGAGGGAAGCTTCCCATTAGAACAGCAAGGAGACTCCAGCCAAACCCCATCCACTTGGGAACACACAGGAATTTACCTCCATCCTACCCTGCCACTGAGAACTGGAACAAAGAAGGCATGCTGGGGGTCCTGAGAAGTGCCACATGGAGGATGGTGTTTTAGCACTTTACCTCACTTAAATCTGCATGTGGTTTCTGCTCACCCTCATGCCAGAAAAAAAACACTCACCAGCAAGCATCTGCTATTCACTGGAGGATTTGCAATCAAGCTCTAAATTTAGCAAGGTGCCATAACAGAGAGGGCTCCCACACTGCTGTTAACACCAGGAACCAGAGTTTAGTGATGTGAACGGGCTGATAATAGCTTCTGTCCTCACACTTTGTAGTTAGATGATGCCAGCTGCTGAATGCCTTCCTGCAGCTTTTCTGATATTCCATTAGAACCAGCCAAATGCTGGGCTAAAATAAAACCTTGTCAGAGTTCTGATATAAAATTGTGTGTACCCCAAGACCAACTCTTGCTGATCTTTGAACTTGGTTGTTATCTTGAAGAAAACCCTTTCCTGAATTTTGGTATGAACCTAATTAATGAGTTAATTCCCTGATAATCTGTTCTCTTCTCTGTGCCTGTTTCATGATTAATTTAGTTCCAGTGAATTTCCTCTACTGACTGCAGAGTAGAAACAAATTTCCTGTCTTATTAATTTCCACTTTTGACCCATCATCAGGGACTAAACAAGGGCATATGTCCTCATGTCTTAATTTCCTTAATCATTACAGAGCTCAGGTAAATTCTAGAAAAGCAAGGTGTGAACAAGGGAAATTCTCCAGGTTTTTCTACTGCTATAGAGAAAATGCTGGACACCCAGAGGGTGCAAAGGCTGTGAAGTAGTTTAAAAACCCTGCCTGATTACATTACCCACAGATCTAGCTGAGAGGAGAGTCCTGCAAGGCTGCAGAGTGCACAGAAACATCACTCAGTGACAAACATCCCCAAACTAAACAACAAAAAACCCAAAACAAAATAATCAAAAAGCCCACCAGAAACACAAGGATGGAAAGGTCACCTTCCTGGGATCACAGCCCTACCCTCACAGCTCTCATACACCCTTCGGGGAAACTCTTAAACAAACAAACAAAAAAGGTAGCAAAACCAAGCCAGCCTCCCTCTCTCAAAATGAAAACAAAATGTACTGGGGCTTTCTGTGTAACATCCATCGTAGAACAGTGCTGCCAGCAATTAGCATCACAAGCCTTCCTCCTGATGCCACCATGTGTCAAGGACATTTTTAAAGACAGATCAAGGGCACTGCTCTCTGTGAGGTGTTTGAGCTGTGTTAACAGCAGCCTTCTTGGCACACGCATCCAGTGTCCCTCAAGGGAGGCAGCAAAGGCAGGAAGGCATCACGAGGCAGGAGAGATCTCTATGCAAACAGGTCTGCTGCTTTCATGGCTGTTTCTGTCATACCTGCAGGGCATCAGCTCTGAAGTTTCACTGAACATCTTTCTATTGCTTCTTTCCCAATAGTTGGTTGCTATTAGGATCACTCTGTGAGTGGATGGAAATGCCAGAAACGTGACATGAGGAAAAATATACTGAAAAGGGCAAAGAGCTCAGTTGTTCCTCTCCATTATCCCTTCTCAGATAAATTCCAGCCCCTATGCCAGACTATTCCATTTCTGGAAAAAAAAAATATTCAGGAATTAGTAGATGTTGCATTACAGAAGAGCCTTACAGACACCTGACACTGGTGAGGGCAAAATCCTGAGGGACTGTGGCCTTCAGAGGGGCCTGAGCTGGCAAAGGGAGCAAGAATCAAGTTAGGGAAGGACACAGGGTACACTGCTCCCCTCTTCACTGGATCAGCAGATGCTGAGTCATGCATGACTAGATTTCCCAAACAGACTGGGATACAGCCAGCTGCACTGCAGGCTTAGCCTTCAGGCCTTGCTCTCCAGGGACTTTCTCTGCTCCGAGATAAGTCTTTGATCATGAGCAGCACATTTGCACAATAAGAGTTTGGGTACGATTTTGAAACGTGAGAGAGAAAAGTGAACAAAAGCCATGTTTCTGCATCTCGTGTCTCCAATCTGTTTCTCCTTGAAAGGGGCAAAGGCACCTCAGTGCCTAAACCAATTTTTCAGCCTAATCCATTATTTATATTTCCACTCAACCCTTTTTTTTTAATCCTGAGCTCCTGAAATTAGGTTCTGTAATACTGAAAATCACTCCCATGAGTGGAGGGGAAGGCAGGGAGAGGGCTTAAGTCTTGTCCTGCCCTTACCCTTCCAAATCCACCTCTAACAGGGACTGTCCACCTTTTTTTCTCTGTTCTGTACTTCTCACAATCTACCTGCATCACATCCTCATACACTTATTTCTCTATTTTCTGCTCAGTCCTTTCTGGGATATTTAGGTAAGAATAAGCACTGTCTTCAGGCCAGACACATTAACACTGAAATCTAAAAGGTCTAAAAAAGGCATCACTTTTTATGGGAATGCACATGAGAGACACTGATGTCCTTCACTGACCCCATTTGTGGCCAGTAATCCTCCAAGAAAACTGCTTAAAGGTAAAAGGGTTTCTCCAATACAGTTCATCAAACCAAGTGAGGGTAGAGCTGATTTATCCAGGAAAACACCATCCTTCTTGAAAATAACAAACCTCAATGGCAAGGCCACAGACAATGATAAAAATATTACAAAACTGTTACCTTAAAAAATGCCACACTTTCCCTAGAAAACCCATTCTGAATTATTGATTTGCTATATCTTAAATATACCACATAAATAAGCAGGGTCCAAAGCAGGTGATAAAAGTAGTTAGAGGCATTAGATTTAAAAAATTATCTTCTTTCATGACTAGATACCTGAGAAGGGGGGTGATAGTTGTTTACAAAATGCCTGGCAATTTTGGCACTCCCAATTATTCTCTGTTACAGTGGAGGATAAAGGTGCATTTGCAAAGGTGAAAGAGCAGTGGATGAAAGGAAATATTTTCTTTCCTCACAACATGCAGCTAATCTATAAAACTCACAAGATATCAGGGTGCAGTGAGGAGCAAGGCAAGATTCAAAAAAGAATTAGGCACTTAGAAAATGAGAGCACTGGAACATTTCATTAGATAGAATTATTGTTATTCTAATTATTCAGAAAGGCTACAAATTCTCTTGTTCCCAGGTATAAATAAATCACTGACTGAACATAGAAAATCATTCCCCCAGAGGATAGGGGCATTTTGTAGTTTGTCCACTATGGCAAGTGGTTGCATCCCTCTTTGAAATCTCCAGTGCTGAGCACTGTCAGGAAGGACACTTGACTGTGTTAAAGTACTACAGTGGATCCTCTCTTATGATTCACTTTTTCATAGCTGAAAACACAAGCTGTGTACTAGAACAAAAATATAAGTATTAATTCTAGGAAAAGCCTGACAAGATAAACCCGGGTAGCAACACTTTACCCAAATTCTTGGCTGCCCCCTGCAGTTCAATGGAAGATGAGGCACAGCTTTATTACTTGAAATGGGTATTTGCTTTCTCTTTGAATTGCATAGGACTTTTAATGAGATGCTGGTGCTTTTTAGAGAGTGCTACAAAATGGCATCTTCAGAAAAAGAAATTCTCAAGTACGGGGTGTGATGTAAAAACTTGTTGAGTAGACCAGACAGAACAAACAGATTAGACAGAGAAACAGAGAACAGATGCTTTCTATTCTTCCCCTTATTCCTAATTTCTGATCATACTGGCCTGATAGCAGAATCTTGTTCTGGCAGTCAGCTGCTTTTATTGCTTATTCTCCCTTACAAGTCCAAATCCTCAAATTCGTGCTTAAATAGGGATTTAAGGTAGTAAGTAACTGTTAACGCTTAAAAGGAAGCCATTATAGATTAAATGGTGAATAATGTGCCATAGATAAAGCTGCTGATTAAGTATTTTTAAATGGTTAGGGATATATTTGAAAGTCTAACAAGAAAGCACACTACTGTTACTTTGAAAAGGAAATTTGACCTTCCAGAAATATAATTTTTCCTCCAGTTAAAAAGAAGCTTTAACCAGAACAAATAGAAATAGGAATAGGAGGTGGAACAGGGAGAGGAAACAGAGAAAATACCCCCAAACAGAGACAAAGGAAATATTTTTTCTTCCCTCTTACACTGTTCTGAGTGTCTCTCCCTGCTGCTCTGACAGCAGCCCTTGCCCTGGCAGGATGACTTCCTTTAGCACTCATGGTCCAGGCAGCAGCTGCCTTCACCCTCAGCATCTTCCCAGAGACACGAGAGCAGAAGGAAAGAACAGTCTTTTCTTGAGAAAGAAAAGTAGGCAAGAAACAGGGGAGGTCTTCCATTTGTTTTGGCCATTGTATCCCAATTCAATTCTTGCAGTCACAATTTTCCACAGAGTTCTGCTGAGGAATCTTGTCTCCCTTTCCCACTATCCCCATCCCCATGTGCACACTGAGCCCTTCCAGCACATCACAGGCCCATCTGCACTGCTCCAGCCTGGAATCAGCCCCACACCTCTCACATGGCACTGTGACAGCAATAAGAAAGTGGCAGTGCTCTGTCCTGAACTCGTGGAGAAGATCCCCTCACTGGATGGCATTGCTAAGTGCCACAGAGTGACCAGGGCTGGGGACAGATGGGGCTCCATGCTGTACTTGAAAGAGAATTTTCCCTACATTCATGAGAACAGGATCTGGGACGTTAAGCTTGAGTACATTTCTGCTCTGCAGACAGAAAAATAAAAGGCTAAGTATTAATTTCATGTGCATCTTCCCCCTCATTTCCTGCTACTCTCAACTCCAGTCTAATTCTCGTAAGTTCTTTTTGCCAGCATCACTCTAAACATACACATCCTAATAAATCCATATGGTTTCTGAAAGAATGCAATGAATTATCAGGGGCTACAGGGATTGGCTTTCACATTTGTACCTCTGTGCATAAGCATTCATCCACTCTGGTGCACGTGTGTGCTGGGCCCTGGAAGAACAACCTACATTTATCTCCTGTTTCACACAATGCCTCTTCCTGTCTCTCTGTGCAGTGTCTAGTGAGGCAGCAATAGGCAGGGTCTGTGAGTGAGTCACAGCCACAACACTCTGAACAGCCAGAGCCTCTGACAGAATATACAATACAACTGAGATGTCAGTGGAGGTGGCTTTGGAGTACTTTAAAATGCTGTTCAAGTGCCAACTTTCACCTGCAAATATGACACTTTGCTCGCCCACCTGCTTTCCTTCCAGGCTATGCGCTCCTTTTACTGCAACTTGACAGCTTTAATTGTGAATTTCTCTGCCTTCTCTCTCCCCTTAACCATTTTGTCTCTTATTTGTCTTGCTAAGTTTTTGATACGCCCCTAGGTAGCAGCTGTACACTGTCATTGCAGAAGAGGAGAGCTGGTCAGACTCTCATTTGCAGGCTGGGCACCAGACCAAAAGGACTTGCAACATGGCATTTGCCTCGAAAGCAGAAATCTCTGCTCTTATTTTCTCTTTGCAGAGAAAGGAGGTAGCAATGGGGACACAATGAGACTATGAGCACTGTTAAATCAAATCCATTTGGGACTCCTTAGCTCTTATTGTCTGAATAATTTATACACGTACAAACTCCTGGTGAAAAACTGGATCCCACTGGTAGTTTTATGGGGGATTCAACCCCTTCTAGCCCTGTATTTCACCCATGACGGGAAATCTACTTCAGACAGTGGCAATCTATGCACTACTACTCTCAACACCACAGCCTGCTCTGCAGAACTGGAGCCTCTGATGCTGCTGGTGGGTGGGGAGACTTTCTGCTCTACAGAGGCTCACAGACCACTGGCAATCATTTTGGTTTTCCTCTGAGTTCTGTGATTCTTGGACATCTGAGCCTCAAGGGGTGAGAACTCCACATGGTGAAGCCTTTGATCCAGATAATCCAGATCTAAGTCTCTTGTTGCTGTGTTCTATGCCACATGAGTAACTCCCCAACATATGGGATAGAAAAGACTGTTTTGGCCCTCAGCCAGTCTAATTTTCACCTACATGACTGTGTTCCTCAAAAAGCTCTGGTGGGAGCTGTGGGCAGATTAAGCAGAGGTCAACTCAAGTGACAATTGCAATGAAGAGTTGAAAAATATACAACTTCCCAAAAAAATGTGCTTACTTCTAAAAGGATGGAAGTGCATTTCATCTAACTAACATCCTACTCACTCCTTCCATTGCTTTGCCTGCCTGAAAGAAGCTTCTGTAGCACGTACTGGTATGAAAAATCTGACTGTTCTCTGGTTTTCACAAGTCTCAAGTTATTTTGGGACTCTGGAAACACCATTTGGAAAAGTTCCACAAGGAAACACTAAATAACCAAGATACTTGAAACAACCTTAGTGTTTATCTATGGCTCCCACCCACATGAAGATACATGAACTCCCACTACAGTTTTGCCTGGTGCATCCATATCCTCTGAATAATGTCAAACAGCTGAAAACAAAGGGACAGGGATCACCAGCAGAGTTGCATTGTCAAAGTTTTCTCCTCCTGACCTTGTACCAGAGCCCTAAATCAAATGCAACTGGCATTCAGCTGCTGCTGCAGTACAGATATAGTCTCTGTATAAAGCTATATATAGTCCTCTGAACCTGCCCCTTCAGCATTAGACTTGTGACATGTTCAATCTGAAATCCCACCTCTGCCTGCATTCAAAATGATCAATAGTCTAAACAGACTGATCCTCCCATTACCCTTTGCATCCTCTTAGAAAAAATAAAAAAATCTATTCTATTCTGTCAGCAGTGTCCAGGTCTATATAAAGGCTACCTCAGAGAAAAGAGTGCATTCCTCACAGTGCATTGCTTTGGGAACTTCTGAACCCCTGACAGCACCCAGGTTTATTTTTTTTTATCCCAGCATGTGAAGGGCCCCAGTGGCTTTCATATTTCAAGTAAGATCTTAAGGGAGAAAGACTGCAGCACAGAAATACAGATGCTCCTAATCAATACCAAAATGTCTAATTCCAGACAGCACCATGGCAATATGCTTCACAGAAAGGGCACTGCAGAGCCCATTTGTTCTGCTGGGTATATACAAGTTCATTATCTGTAGTCCAGTCAGATCTGTGTGAGTGTGGTAATTTGAATAACCTCAGATACAATAGCAAGCAGTGCTTCTGTGCATGTTTGAAGTTCCTTCTATGATCTCTTTCTCTTCCCATTTGCTCTTTTCCTCTCCTTCCTTTCAGTATCTATTTAAATTGCTATTATTAGCTGGAAAAGGATAAATTAATTACCTCTGAAATGAGCATGAATACTTATACCCAGCCTGGCATAGCTGGAGCTGGCATTTGATAACAGTCAACAGAAGCTGAGCAGCTTGCAAGGCATTTCATAATAATAATAATAATAAAAATCAATAGGAAGAAAATAGGGACAGCTCTAGAAAGTGTTAATGAAAAGTTGCTGAATTCTAGCGGCTCACCTGTGAACAGCTACATGAAAGCCTTCTGAATACCAAATATATTCATTATAGGCTGCATTGCTTGGCTGATCCTCAAAAGAATTCTCTGGGCTTGTATTCTCACAATCACAAAGGAGAAGCACAGAAGAGAGTGGGATAAGAAGGATGAAGGGCTGGGCAGAAGAAGGTTCCCATTTTTATTTTGAAAACAAGATTATCAAGGCATTTAAAAACATTAAAATCTAAAATCTGTAATAGATCCAAACTTGAAATCTGAGGTTTTCCCCTCTCAATAGCAGAGACAGCAATTCTTTAGGTCAGACCCTGGGGGTGCAAGAAGGCACCACTCTTTTGCAACATCAGTGTGAAAGATTGCTGGAGCGTGTTATTAAACAGTCAGGAGTTAAAGCATTTCCTGAACTGATCCTAAATAGTTACAGCAACATGGAACTGCTCTGAAGCCAAAGTCCAGCTTCAGCCACTCTCACACCTGCCACACTGAATTAATGTTAGACTGTGCTCTCACAGGTGTTTTATGAAAAGCATTATAGAAACCCCTCCTGCCCCGTGTTCTGCACCAAAGTGACAAAATAGTTTGGCTTACTTAGGTAAATTCATTCCTACAGAGCTTTCTCTTCAGCATCCAAATACAGAAATACCTCATCCAGAGATGTTCATATAGCAGTAGAAATTTCAAATTCCTTTACCAGCAATAAAATTTGTGACTAAGCGAAAAAATAGAATCAATATACACCCTCCTCTTCTGAAAGCTGCCACAAGGTATTTAATGTCTGCAGATGATCAAGGTTAGAAATGCACCAAATCTTTACTTACAGAAAAATGGAACTCCAGTCAAATAAAAACCTGAATCAAGTCTGGTCAAATAATTCCTGCTGTGGTTAGATTCTCTAAGTGATGAAAGGGCACTTTCATGTCCAGCCATATGTCAGAGGGCTCCCCAGAGTCCAGCTGTCCAGTCTGCCTCAGGACAGGTCACTCCTGCTACACCTGAACTGGGAGGGGATGGGGTGCTGGGCAGGGTGAAGTCCTGTCTTGCACTTAAACCCCTGAGATGCAATTTGTTTCAGTATTTATAATCAATCAATATAACACAGACACTCACATTCACCTGTAAGAATAGGAAGACTCAGCCCACCAGGAAGAGGAACTGTTTTCCATCACTGCATGTGAGTATAACACCTAATTTCTGTTTTAAAAGATGCATTAAAGATGCCTCAAATGATGCAAGCATGCTTGCTCCAGATGCATTGTTTTGTTGTTTGAACTTTCCCCTTTTTTTGTTTGCTTCATTTCCACAAAATCACTTTCATTTGATCTGTATCACCTTTTGGCCACACAGTTTAAAAGATGGGTGAAATTGCTTGCACAGCCATAAACAGGGGAAGGTGCATTATAGTGAAAAGATGGGAGATCCAACAGTTCAATAGTATCCAGGATCATGATGGTGCATCAATGTGGGACAGAAGAACAGCACATACATTTCCAAATTATCTCAAATCCCTCTTGTCAATTCCTGGCTTAGCCATCCATACACTGACCCATCTAACTCTGCTCACTGTATGGAAGATGAAGAGATTACATCTGGACAAAGAAACAGAGCAATGATTAAGCCTTCTGCTTTTGATTAATAGCGGAGCTAGACATATTTACCATCTGGGGTGGAAAGAGATTTGGCTTTGCTCAAGAAAGGTAAGAATTGATGAAGAAACACAGGAGATAAATAATGTCTGAGTCAGCAGAAAACAACTTCACAAAAGTCTGTCTCAACACAGGAGGTGTCTCATGAACAAATGGCTGCAATTGCTGCAGTGTATGCAAAACATTTCCTAGCACCTGGAGGGGAGGGAAAAAAAAGAAAATTAAGGAATGTGCCATCAGTTTAAACCACAAGAATGAATGGGAGGATACTATAGAGGGAAGGGATTGCTCCTATTTTGTTTCTCTCAAACCTACTGTATGTGAATAGTCACTTCCCATCCTCCTTGAGGACATGACAAATGTGAAACTTCCTGGACAGCAGTTAATTAAAACTTAATTATTTTATAGCAAACGAGGCATGAAAACTATTACCAAAAACCACGATGTCCGAAGTACAAGCTGAATTCCACTTTCCCCACAGAAAGCCTCCAAATGCCAGAATTGACTGTAAGGCATGGTGGGATGCTGGAAACATCAGTAATTCTTCCTAGGGCATGGCAGTAGTGTCTTATGAGGCCAAATTTGAGAGAGAGCTGAATAAATTGCTTCTATGGGCATCTGACACGTGGCTTTGTTGTTGAAAGTAATTGAAAAGCCCAGAAAACTCTCCACATATCTGGGCCTTGATCTTGGCAGAGAGGTCCATAAGATCAACCCTGGTGGAAAAAAGGCTATTCAATGCAGAAAACTACCCAAATATCATCAGTGAAAAGAAAAGCCTCAACAACTAAGTCCCTACAGCGGTCTTGTGTAACATGAGGGTGATAGTGCCTGGAGAAGTGTGAAATTTAATATGATGTGTCCCAGAAGCACAGGTTGCTGATTAAAAGACCAACTAATGCCTGTAGCAATTTACCCTTTCTTCCTCACCATCACAAATTGTAGCTCTAATGCATCTTCTGTGCTGCATCTTGTACTTTCTCCATTTTTGGCATGTTCCTGAGACAGCTGCCACGTGTTGTAAACAGTGACGCAGAGCTGCTAGGCCAAAATCATGATATCCTTGGACATCATGTGTTTAGGGGAAATACTCTACTGTCCCATTAGCCACCACAGCCCTGCTGGTGGAAGTTCAGCCCCTCTTGTTTATTCTCAGAGGTAGCACTGCCTCTGCTGGGAACTTATTCCAAGTGTTGCCCCACTAGTGGTGAATGATTCCTTTTGCAGTTGATAATTTAGTTAGGTCTGCTAAAGGCTTCTTTCACCTTTCTTTGGCTCATTAGAGACAGCACACTGAGCACAATGGACTTGATCTGGTGTGAGAAATCCCCCATTCACATGGGATGCCTCCATCAGAGCAGGCACTTCCCTGACAGCCACCACTTCTCTCCAATTTACTGACCACTGGCTCTGACAGAGCCCTATAAAGTGCACAGCAAATAGTTTATTCCAGGGAAGCAGGGTCCAGCCTGCTCCTTTATCCCCCTCACAGCAGTGGTGAGAGAATAAGGCTGCAGCATACCCAGAGCACAGAGAGCCTGGAGAGGAAAATTAAAGGACAGAAACAGTTATGAACCTTGACAGGTGAAAATGTTTGCTGTCGAAGGGAGATGCTGAGATGCCGAGTCAGTGCCACGCACGCCAGGCACCAGGGCAAAGAGAGACAAATGCAGGACATGAACTGTAGGGATTTCACAACAGAAGAGATCTCTGACTCCGCAGCTTTTGATCTCTGTGCCTTTGCAATGAGACATTTCATCTGGGAGTCAGCTTTATCCAGTGCAGGATTAATTTCTTGTTCCACAGTTTGACCTGTCACCCAGAGTATTACAGAGATGGGCACTCAGAAACCCACATACAGAAAACATATCAGATTGAGATAGATGTATTTAACATAAGCACTGTGCAATACCTTACCACTGCTCACAGCTTAATTTTAGCTTGATTTCCACCAAAAAAAAAAACGTAACAACTAAGAAAAGCTCGTGTTTTCATCCTGGCTGAACAATACTAATCTCATCTTTTGATATTGGTGAATACTGCTATAGAAAGTGATGCCGGAATGACTTTTGTCTTTTCTTTTATATACCTTTTACACAGTTCTCTGTATCCACAAGTATTAGCAGTATGCATACTTGCAACCTTTTACTTAGTTTAGTGCTTAGTGGTTTATAAGTATTCTGCAGGCCCTGAGACTAAACACCCCAGAACTGCAGAGCCAGGGAGACCATACATTCCTACTATCTCAGGAACCCAAGGTCTCCTAGCAGGACAGATTCTGTAAACTAGGGGTTAGCCCATCCCAACCTCATTATTGGACCCCCTTGTTAGATATACTAATGTGTAAAGTCTATAACTGGTGTGTGTGATTGACGGGGGGTGTGCATTTTGCCACGCGTCACTTGGGTGAAGTGGATGCATCAAACGGGATCCTGATTAAAATACTGAGGTAAAGTCCCCAACCCCTTTAACCGTGTCTAGTTTCATTTTCCTAACACCAGGAAAAAGGCATCAAAAGTCTTACCCATATTTGTAACTTTTTCTAGACATGCCAGCAGGAAAATCTTTGGGACACATTTTCCTTTGCCAGAAAACATTAGCTATTGCCTCCCACTTAAATATCTGTCATGCATATAATTTCCTGGGACTAGGTGTGGCAGTGACACCCCCCCCCCCCCCCTTTTTCCTTCCTGCATACCAGAGTTAAATGAGACACCAGAGAGATAACACTGCAGTCAGAGGGCTCAGCAGGAATTTCTCTGGCGCCAGAAGGCTTAGGCCAAACATCTGGAAAAAATAAGTGTAGGAAGAGATAAAGAAAATTAATGACTCAAGAGATACTGTTTTATGCTATAAAAGACACACGAGTTATTACTAAAGCAGAAGTTTCCATACACACACACCATGAAGGTGTGTAAGGGACTTCTCCCCGAGCCCTGGACCAGGCTCGTGGTTACTTCTCCGGAGATTGAGGGAAAGGATCTCAGTGTTGAACCAACGATTCGATGGTAAGATACATTGAATCCTAAGTTTATACTATTTCTTCGCTAGCTGTAACTTAATGGTACCTTATCATGCACTGTATGTAATCTACTAGTAGTTATCTTTCTTGTTTTTATTCCTGTGTAGCATTATTAGTTTTGTTTTTAAGTCTTATAGTCAGTAGTTTTCCTGTCTGTTAATAAATAATCTGTTATATAATAGACAGAATCAGTCATCATTAAAAGAACTTATGAACGGGAGGGGGTTTTGAGGGGCTGGTCGTCTCGATAAAATTACTACCTGCTGCCAGAGGCCTGGGCAGTAGGAAAGGGCTTATTTAACTCCTAAACCCATTCGTGACACCAGGACACTGCAGACTCATGGAACAGGGATAGCTTGTAAGCTGTTTAAAAAGACACTGCTGTTCACTATTTAAAGCATTTAAGAAAAAAAAATTCACCAAGTAACCACCCAGAACTTTTCCTATGTTACACCTGAGGAATCCCCAAGTCTGACTTTGGCAAAGATACACAGAAATGTTGGTATTTTTATTCACACCTACTCACACTTTCTGAAGCAAAGAATAGAAAGCATGCAAGGATACTGTACATTTTTCTGGAAACCACACAGGAAAACAGAGCTAATTTTAAACTACAAATGTTTCACTCCCCTTAAACCCACAAAGGTGGGTCTATCCTAGGAAGTAGCAGAGTGTAATTTCCATTGATGTCCTGATA
The DNA here is from genome assembly GCA_025920805.1 of Petroica traversi. NCBI lineage: Eukaryota > Metazoa > Chordata > Aves > Passeriformes > Petroicidae > Petroica > Petroica traversi. The sequence goes on along the minus strand of JAHLSL010000028.1, from coordinate 50,706 downwards.
TAGCAGTGGTAAAGCTGCAAGGCTCTCGTGCTACCTCACAGAACTAGATCAGACTTAATGTTTATAGATTCATATTAGACTGAGTGGCACCCCTCAGCCTCCTTCAGAGAAATGTTTTAATAAAGAAATTTTTTTCAAAACCTGTGAGTACAGAGAGGACTGTAGAGATAGCTGCCCTCCTGTCTGTATCAGTGAGCCCTCTGTATTCTGCATTCTTCCATTGGTTCCAATATTCCCACTAAACCCCAGCCATGGAATTGTCTTGGCTAGGCTCAGAAAAACACAGGAGGAAAGTTTCAATTTTTTGAATCAGAATCAATATGCTGCACAATCATTTTCCATGAATTATTTATTCTTAAAAAGAATATGCCAGCAAACACTTTGGTCCCTGCATCTCCCTCCACCCAGCCTTTAACAACCAGTTCCTTGCAACGTGACACCTCTGGGTGGGATTATCAGTTCAGCTGCTTACCTGCTCTGCAAATGGTAACAAATTACATCCAAGCTAGTAAAATTTCACAAACCTGCAATTACACCCAGTGAAGTGAAAATTAACAACTAACCATCAATTGCCTTTTAGCAATGACATTCATTCCTGGATGCCATGGAGTTGCTCCCTACTGCTGAGCAAACTTGAAGGGCAGGAGACTTTGCTTTCAGCTACTGAGAACACATGGGAGTTTTAGTAAGAGAACTTTTTTTTCTAACTTTAAAAATATTTGAAATTAGAGATCTTCCTTCTGTACCCATCAGCTACCTCACACCACAAGTATCAGATAAATAGAATGAATTCCCATTAATAGAAAGTCAGCTAAAGGAAAAAGTAACAGAAGGCTACAAAGATCAGAGAAAATGCTCACTGAATTACTGTGACCAGATGTTTTTTTGTCAGTGTCTGAGGGAAGACAGGGTTTGATGTTTTTCTTCCCATACATTATTTTCTTGCAAACGCCCTTCTAGCTCCAGTTCAAAAGTGAGAGTTTGATTTATATCCCAAAACCATCCACCTAGCCAGGCTCTAGCAGCTCTCTAATTCATAGCAATGATTTTTCAGATGGCTGTCCACAACATGGATGATGTTTAGCATCCACCTTAATTGCTCCATTTATATGTTCACACTACAAGTGAGCAGAGATAATCTAAAGGAATATCTTTACACTTTATCCCTCTTTTTAAAACATCCCTCATAAACATTTAAAACTGTGAACAAGCTTGCAAGAATGGGTTTTGGCATGAGGAACAGGTGGTGCTAATGTTGGGTAAATGTTCCTGCAGGGGAGAGACTGGAAGTCTGCTATAAATTACAGGGGTATTTCTGCAACAGAAAAACTTGATGTTCATTGATGAAGCTGAGAGAGCTCTTTGATGGCAAAGCCATCGGGGAGCTTCAAATCACGTCACATCAGTAAGTCTTCTTTCACCATTTCTCTTGGAAAAACATTCCAGCAAATGTATGTGATGCATGTAGCACTAACACGTGATGGTGGCCTAGAGAAATTATGTCTTTTTGCTTCATCACAAATTCAAGCTGAATAATCTCATACTCAGACACTTTTCCAAGTCAAATTCTTCTTGTATTTATAATTGGGCAAACTCACTTAAATACCCCCCACTGAACAGAGGAAGGAAGTAAATTAATTTTGCAATTTGGAAAAACATGTCCTAAATAAGCAGTGAGATCAAAACTTCTTTCTGTCCATCAAAAAGTCATAAATTATGTTTTAAATGACTAAAGAACTCCATGCAGTGAGGAAAAGAAGAATTTCTAGGAATATACTTGCAGCATGAAGCCCACAGTTTCTAAGTCATGCTATCAATGCCCTTTTATAATCTGCAGTACTCATACCCTACAGTGCAGCACTTAGATAATGCTTTCCTATAAGAGATCCTCTCCATGGAAGATCTGAGCTGGACAGAACCCCGTGTGACAGTGAGCAGGAAAATGCTTCCTGCTGATGTATTTTTCTGGGGCAGTACCATCCCCATGTTCCAGTAAGTGGTTTTAATAGGAAAAGAGAAAATCACTGGAAAACACAAAACAAGTATTCACATTTTTCTTCCACATGGATAGTTGCACGGCACGGACCCACTGTTTCAGTAGTTTCTTTGGGAGGCAATTACATCTCAATTGCAATTACTCTCAATACACTGCAGATCCCAAGATGCAAATCTCATCCATAAGGAGTGTCCATTTCTGCAGATTTAAACCCCAAACCTCCCCCCACCAACCCAATTCCCACAGCAGAGCCCTCTGGAGGTGACAGTGACTGACCTTTGTGCATGGTCTTTGATCTCCTCCTCCATATCCAGCAGGAGTGCTGCCTGAGCCATCAGCTCCTTGCTGCAGGGCTGGGATTTGAGGTGCAGAATCAGCAAACAAAGGCAAAACTTGCTTCCCATCTCCTCCAGCTCCTGCGTTCCCAGCTGCAGGCCCTGATGGAAAGAGGCACAAGGTTTCATGATTCCTACATATGGAAGCTTCCCCTACAGAATCATTTGTAAATTAAATAATAGCACATGGTCTACAGAAATAGTCTCTATTTTACAGCAGGGGAAAGAGAGGCAAATAATTTAAATACCTCAATGAAATTTTCAGAAGTCATTGTAAGAATTAGACTCAGACCCCAGGAAAATCTGACTGTAAATTCACCTTTACAAATCATCCAGTTTTTCTTTTTCTCTGTAGAGGAGCTGTCTACCTAAGCAATGGGGGAAAAAAAATAAATTATTATAAACATTAGGCAGTGGCAAAGATGGAAAAGGGAACTGGACCAGGGGAGAAAAGGGAGAAAGAGATCTTTAACAAGTTATTAATTGTTTTTTAAGAAAATCAATTGCAAAGTAATTGCAAAATAACAAACACCTCTAAGGAATTTCTCAGTCTGTTAAAAGCTGGTGGCCCAAACAGCATTTGGATTATCAACTTCATCTTTCAAGAGAGGAATTCTCCAAGATGTGGATGCTTGTTGGTTATGAATAGTCTGTGTTTGGTTTTACACCAAGGGCCTGCATCAGAGTAAGTCAGTGTAATTTGTGGCAGTTTCATGCTTCTGGTGAGAGGAGGGCAGGAGGCAAACAAAGCTCAGATATACCAAAAAGACACTAAAACTGCAAAGTCCCTAATTTTTGGCACTTAGTGACTGCATCACCTGTCAGGGGCTGAACTAGCTGCTGCCTCTGCCAAGAACAGCCCTGTGTGTTTTTGCAGCACAAAACATCTCTGCAGCCAAGCTTCTGTGAGACTTCCAGCTCCATTCTCTGGCTGTTTCCTTAGCAACTCTCAGGAGTCCAGAATAAGCCCTGGCCTTAAGCACGGTGTGAGCTCCACATCAGCACAGCCCACACATCACTCTCCACTAGACGTTTGCTAGTGAGCATCTCATGGGTAATGAACACATTATAATTTACATTATAAAATAAAAGGTGTGCAGTAATCCATGACAAGGGACAGAGCTCTGTGCTTATGTTGGTTTTAATTTTCTTTTCCTATACAAAGTTATATTTGTAAAATGCTTTGGGATCCTCAGGTCTGAGCACCTCTGTGTAGTTAGAAGATTATTTCTGAGCTAAAAACACGCAGGTGGATGGAAGAAAGAAGAGATTTTACACATAAACTTCTGCAGCTCTCCTGAGGAGCTTTTTGTGCATTTTTGTTAGAGGACAGAAGCTATTTGCACAGCACCACCATCACTTAATCTCTAGCAGCTTCAGCCTATGCAAATATCATCTGGCATAAAAAAATCACCCTCTCTGATCACAAATACATTTTCCTATGGACAAGGTATTGTAATTCAGTTTCTTTTCTGAGGCCCTGTGAGCAAAGCGCGAATCCGTAGTTACGATGAACATAATCCATAACTCAAACATGTTCTGAGTGGCTGGACAAGGCAGGACCTGCTCAGAAGAGCACACAGAAGGGAAGAGCCTCAGTGCTAGGCAGGGTCTAGGGCCCCAGGAAAACTGACTTTTTCTCTCTGAACAGTCTCTTAAGTGATTTTATCACAGTGGGCAAATATCCAATATAATTTCTACTCTCCTCCTATTCACCTCTGCTGCAAGTTTTGGGTGCAAAAAAGTGCAGCAATAATTTATGAGAAGAAAAAAACAGAGGGAGAAGTTTATGGGAACTGAGGGTCATTAACACAAAACAATGAGAATTCTCAGCAGCTCCAAATAGATTCCTAAATGTTTTATTATTTTACTTTAAAAGACTTAAGATATTTTAGTGTGGCAGTTACAACCAGCAGGCAGAAGTGGTGACATTTCAGAGAAAAAAGATATCATTTCCACAGCAAGAGAGTTATTTTCTCAGGGACAAAAAAATAGAAAGAACATCTCGAGGCTCTCTCTGGGGTGTATCTCAGGGTCTTGCTTCCAAGATTAAGGCAACATACTAAACACCTATCAAGGAGATGAGAACAGTGCCTAAGCTGAAAACAGCCAGTGGCTTTATGACTCCCTAGAGTTTTACTCAGGATATGAAGAGGCCTTAAGAAACTATGAGCAAAGAAATAATAATAATAACAATAATATTAACACTATAACACACCTCAGAAGCCTAAGACAATAACTGCTCCTACACTGGAGCCAGCTGCTGTAGCATGGACCCACACTGCTTTGATACTAGACAGCTCAGGAGTAACAGCTAGAAATTCAGCCAGAGGATTGCCTCTTAGCATACTTTATTTGCTTCAGATATGGACATTTACTTATTCTAGCTCAGACAATTTTCTCTCTCTTTCCTCCCTTCTCAGTTCTCATCAGAGGGAGGAGCTGGAGGTGCGGAGCACGACTGTTATTAAACTGAATCTGGGGACAGAGCTGACATGTTGAACTAATGTTATTGATGGCATCTGCCAGCAATGCCAGGACATGGTGTAGTGGTTAATAATCAGTCCCACCTGCATTACTGAAAGAGAAGACTGACTTCCAGACATTTCCCATGTAGCCACGTAGCCCAGCCAGCTGCAAAAATTTTGAGGTTGTGCTTACAACTCAGAGTTATGAAAATATCCTATAAGAAACACAAGAAAGAAGAAAAGAAGGGTAGAAGTGGTGCACTCTGGTTTGGTTGAGAAGCTGGTAGGAAGCACAGCTCCATGGCAGGGAGGCTGTCTGGGTGTTATCAAGTGACAATACATGGTCTGTTTGTCACAGCTGTGCAGGAGGAAGCTGCTCTGCCTGCCAGCAGCTGCCCTGCAGTGTCCTGCCAGCCTGGATTCTCAGTGACCCCATCTTCCTCTCTGGCACGAGGCTTTACAGCTCTGTCCCCTCCTTTGGTCACATCTGTGTGACCAGTGGAGCATGGTGCAAAGTCTCCCTTGCCAAAGGGATCCAGGTGAATTCTGAAGCAGGAAGCAGCATCCCTGCACCAGAAATCTGCAGACAAACCCATCAGTCCTAATTAGTCCAGCCTCAGAAACATGCTAACTACACCACCCTACTTTAATGATCAGCTCAAAGCTCCATACAGATTTTGCCCCCCATTACATCAAAGTACCAGTATGGACCAGCATCAGCTTGAAGCACCACATTCCAATACACAATGCAAATTGGTCCCTTGGGCCCTGTCATGCAATAATCTTCTGCAGACATCACGTTAAATGATAACAGGTTAATTTTTTCCTGGTTATTACAGAGAGTAATGGAGCTGAAAAACTTTTCTTAAATCTTTTCCACATTTTCATACTGCAACAGAGAGAATGGGAGGAGGTGATGCCTAATACCAGTTCAAGTTTGAGATATATTTATTTTTCACTGTAATACAAAACAGGGGAACAGGAATAAAAGACTTATCATTTGGCCACAACATTTTCAATATAAATTTTCCTAAACAAAATTGATCAAACTGTATTGGAAAACCAGCTCATTCATGCTGAGTACTGATGCATCAAATAAATATCCACAACTAAATGTTTCCAATATCTCTCAGCTTGCCCTCAAAATACTTCCCAGGCTAAATGAAAATGTAATGGAAAAACTTTATTATTCATTACTCATGTGCTTTAAATACTCCAGGAGGCAAAGACAGCAATAGTTTTGTAACACAGATATTGTTGAAGGAGGTAGAAAGACTCCAGGAGTTAAATTAGAGATTTCTCCACAAGGGTAATGAGAATTACAGTAAAATTAGAGCTGGGAGATACTAATAAATACAAGTAGAGAGAAAATTTCAGAGCGATCAATTTTTTCCTAAAAGGGATTTTTTACATTCAGCATGGCCACATCAGGAGCCTCTCCTGCTTTAGGTCATTGTTCAGTCCTTGGGGCAACAGCTTTTCTCTGCAAATCCACTTCCAGTCAACACATATACATATGAGGCCTTTTTCCTGGTGTTATGAAAATGAAGCTAGACACGGTTAAGAGGGCTGGGGGTTGTTACATAGGTATTTTAATCAGGATCCCGTTTGATGCATCCACTTCACCCAGGTGACAGCGTGGCAAAATGCACCCCCACCGTCAATCACACACACAAGTTATAGACTTTACACATTAGCATATCTAACAAGGGAGCCCAATAATGAGGTTGGGGTGGGCTACCCCTAGTTTACAGAATCTGTCCTGCTAGGAGACCTTGGTTTCCTAAGATAGTAGGAATGTTTGGTCTCCCTGGCTCTGCAGTTCTGGGGTGTTTAGTCTCAGGGCCTGCAGAACACTTATAAAACACTAAGCACTAAACTAAGTGAAGGGTTACAAGTATGCATGCTAATACTTGTGGATACACAGAACTGTGTAAAAGGGATATAAAAGAAAAGGAAAAAACCATTCTGGCATCACATACACACTTACAGAATATTCCCTGCATCTCAACAGCTTTACACATGCACATTGGCTATGCCCTAAGGCCAGGTATAAAGAAATTGACAGTCTGGTTTCTCACTAATTCCATCAGTGAGCTCTCCTTCAGAATACTAATCAAAACCATTTGGAAGCTCTAGAGGACAAACTTAGGGAGCTGAATGAAACATTTGGTGCCTGGTGTTTGCAGCCTTAATTTTAGCCTGAGCCAGCCCCTGAAGGTTACTGTACTTTAAACCCCTGTGAATGAAAATACACAGATACCTGCTGGGGAGCTGGCTATTTGGAGAACTAGGACAGCAGGGAACAACCCAGGTTTTCTCATGCCCCAGAGATCCCTCAGCAGCAGGTGCGGCATGCAAAACAGACAAAGCAGAGGGGATGGGAATTTGGGCCAAAACATTTCAAGAGGATTAAGTGAGTAGAAAAGGCTGAAGATGCAAAAAAAAAAAAAAAAAAAAGAAATAGGCTAGCAGGAATTTCTAGAAAGATGAGAGGAACTGGAGTTAGAGACAGGAGATAAAAGGACGGGAGAGATAAAAGGATGAGAAAGAAGGAAGGGTTGTTGAGGTCAATGGATGCTGATGCAGAGGAATGATAACAAGAAGAAAGCTAATGGCAACCTTGACCACCTTTGCACCCTTGGGGAAGTGTGCCTTGCTCTGCATATCTGTCCTCATTTCATCTGGTGCTCTGCCCACGTGGTGAGGAGAAAAGGCCTGACTTGCTTTGAATCTCCTCACAAAACTTGTGCTGAGCTCAGCTGGTGTTTTGGCTGAGCAAACTTCAACAGCACAGAAGTAATTACTGTTTTAATCATTCGAATGGGCTATTTTACTATTAAAAGATATGCATCTCACAGGCAACACTGTTCAAGGAACAGACTGAAAGGCAAGATGAAATACCTTCCAATGTGCTGGAGAAAGAGCCCTGCTCATAGAAGAACTGGGGATTTAACAAACAAAAACTTATTGCAAATTTCTCTAGAAAAGACAGTTATTTAGGTTATGAATTCTCCAGTTCTACTGTGGGGAAAGGTTTTTACTTCTTTTCAATGACTAGCTATTTGTCTCACATTTCCATTTCCCCATCTTTCCCTTGCAGTATTTCCACAGCTGTTTCCCTCCACACTTTTCTCCCTCCCAAATTTCTTCTCCTCCTCTGTTCCTTCCTCAGCATCCTTTCTCCCTTCCTTAATAATTTCCGATGAATGACTCAGCATATGTCGAGTTCATCATGTGTTGGAAGGGCCAAATTATATTAGCATTGCACCTGAACTCCCTTTTTTGCTTGGCCACTCCACCCCAACACTGCTACTAATGTTTTATAGCAACAGTTTGTAAACTACATAGGATGGAGACAGGGGTGGGATTTAACTTCCCACCTCCTCAAAGACTATACACACACTGAGGTAGTAGTTGGACAGGGAACATCACAATATCTTTTTTTTTCTTTTTATGTGGGCCATAACTGTGATGGGTGGTCATGTTGGGAACAAAAGGAGAATGAGAAATGAGGGTATTTTCCACCTATGGAGACAAACCATGTAGCAAGATGCTCTTCTTTGCAGAGCTCTTGCTTTCCAATAAAATTGAGTAGTACATCAGCTTTCTGTCTCATTCATTTCCTTGTGGCATGCTGGGGACCAATTTTAGGTCCTGGATGAACCTGGACAAAGCTTATCCCTCTCTGCAGACACTGAACAATCTTTCACCTTGTCCCACGATGTCTTTTCAAACAGAACTGAAGGGGCTGAGTGAATACCAGGCCAGAACTGCACACTTGAGTGGAATCTGCATTGTTTCACAGCAACAGGATCAGGAGTTCCTCAAGTTCCTATCTGAGGACTGCAGTTTTGGGGAGGAGAAGCCTGTCTGTGCCATCCAATGAAGACGTGACAGTCCAGAGAGCAATCTTCTGACAGTAGACCTAACCAATGCCATAGGCAATGGGCAATGCCATTATTTTAAATAATTAAAAAAAAAACAACAAAAACCCCAACCAACCAACCAAAAAACCCCAACATGCTAATTACTAAAGGAAAATAAATGCTGCTCCAGGATACTAAAGCTGCAAAGAAGCAGAACTAGGGACTGTTCAAGTCACAGAGGAATTCTGAGGCAGTGCAAGGAAATAAAGCAATTACCAGTTATTGGAGGTTATCAAGTGCTTTGTTCAAGAAAGCACTTTTGTTCCCCATGCTCCCAGTATTTCCAACAGGCTAACTGGTATCTGATGGTGCTTCCAGAATTCATCAGCAGTCTAGCCATTACTTCCTCTCACATATGTTCCTTTTCCTGCTATCTGAACTCTGTGGAACATGGAACAAGTCACAGACAGGTTATAGTCCGAGGTATCTGGAGATTAAGCGTGAGGTGGGGCTCTAAGTATGTCTCAGAATCTGTGTCAAATTAATTAGCTTTTAAAAGCAGTTTGGAAAAGCAAGAAGCTGAAATTTTCTAAGTCCTAAATTGGCAGCCTAATCCCTGGATTACTTTTCTTCCCCTCTTCTTCCACTTAAAAGTTTGCCTCTATAAATAATTCTGATGTACAGAAAAGTAAGCAGACTCTTGGCCCACCCAAGCTCTTTCTTCAGCTATGAATTTACCCAGTTTGGCCATATTTCACCATGGGTGTAAAACAATTTTCTAATCCTGGCTGGTGATCACCACATGCCTTGGAAAAAATTATTTATGATACTTATCCTGGCTAATGTAAATGTTGCTGCTACTCAAAGTGTCAAATCTGCTTTAAAAAATCTTAGTAAGGTATTTGTCTTCATAATGCCATTCACAGTGGGGATCCCCAGGTTAATTATATGTTACATAAAGAAACAATTGTTGCATCTTAATTTCATGGAATGGTGACACATATTTGTATTATATTACACAACACTTTTTATTTTTCCACATAGTTTTCAAGCATTTAAATTAACAAGTACATTCTATTCTTCCCATCAGAGAGGGGATGAAAATATTTATTGATCAAAATGACACAGCGAGGTTATTTTGCTTTAATCCCCCATCCAAAATGAGACACCAGGATCATGGCACCTTTCACTTTTGCACCAACACAGGGACAGGGGCACTAGGACAGATTTAGTGAAAGCCAGCACAACATGACTCAGACAACACCCCAGCTGCTCCTGACACCCCACATTATCTCCACCTCTCTTCTCCCACTCTAGGTCATCGTGGAATCTAACAAACCACTGAACCTGTGCCCTGACCCGGCAGCAATGTCAGGTAGAGAAGAGCCCTGTGAGCTGGAATCTGCTCCCTGTTGTGCTGCTTCCAAACACCCCCAGCCCAGCAAACAGCACAGGCTGCTGTGCTCTCTGCACTGCTGAGCTTTATTCCTCCCTTCATCATTCAGCATCCCCAGTGCTTTCCCCACACTGAAGCTGCCTTCCAGGCCACTAAACACTTTCATCTGTTCCCTCCAGCCCGTGTGTGTCACTGCTTTGTCTCTTACAAAGAAATGACCCATAACACACACAGCACTCCACAGGAGGTATCACCACTCTCCTCGACAGGGATATTAGAACATCTTCCCAGTCTCCCTGTTCCTTCACACACACAGGCCTCTTATTCACTTTTTTTTCTTTATTGCTGCTGCTGCACATGGCACAGACATCTTTATCAAGCTGTCTTTATAATAGCTACTTATGTTTTCCTGAATGGTTAGAGCTAATTCAGAGCCCAGCCATGTGTCAGAATGCTTTAAACTATTCCTTCAAACATGCTGCACCCTGCCACTGCCTATGTTTCATCTTCCATTCTAGTACCCACAATCTTTCAGCCCTTCTTCCCACGGTATAATTTGCATCAGCTGCTTGCAACAGATCTTATTATCTCCTTGCCTTCCAGTTATATTCAAATTATAAATACTGACCAGCACCAATTCACAAAGTGGTAACAGGATTCACCTTACATTTCTTTCCATCCCAGTGTTGCCTTATCCTACCCACTTTACCCAGCCTCTTAACTAGGTTTTTACTACACAAACACACCCTTTGTTTCTTACTCCATAACTCCCAAAATGCCTTGATTTTTTTTCTTTTTGTGGGAGCCTCTCCTTTCATCAGCTCTGACTCATCTGGGATGCCACTGATACCATTCTGCATGAAAATTAGCCTAGGTTCACCCTTGAAAGCCATAAGTGAAACTTTATATACTAATTTCTCCTTTGTCCTCCAACTCCTATACTTCTGTGAAAAAAAAATAAATCATATTATCAAGGCACTATTCATTCTATATACTCTCAGTCGCTGTGTTTCCTTATCCCTGTGTTAGTCTAGTTCCTGTGCTTGCGTTACTGGTGGTTCTTTCATGACATCAAGTAAGTTTTTAAAAATAAGGAATCATAATTATGATTATTTACCATGTTGAACCTGGTTTAGACACTCAACTGCTGAGTCTCCTGGCCAGTTTTAAAGATTTCTTTTTAGTGATTCAATTTCTTAATTTCCTTACAACTCCTACAGAAAAAAAAACAACCTGGGCTTCATCTAATTCTGTGAGTTACAACCTTAGACAAATACCAAATAACAGAACAGACAATGTGCAAGCACTGATTTGTGTACAAAGCAGCCAGCAGGGTCCCACAGCATCCTGCTCTGTTCCATCCTGGCTGCTTACAAGCTCTGCCAGGGAACCTGTGGCTCCAGAAAGCATCCAAATCTCAGCCTACACCAACTCTTATTATTCCAGTCCTTGGAGTCCCTTATTATTTTCTAAATCACACCTTGAAGCATAGAAGCTTACTTCTTTCTTCCAGGTCTAAGTCTTCTCTCCCCAAAATCCTTCATATCCTTCTGCCAAATGCCTCAGAGCAGAGCTTCCACCTGGGGGTGGCTTTCCTGGGAACATCAGATGGCACATGGCAGCTTCCATGTGTCCTGGGTTGGCCATATGATTCTTCTTTTGTATCCCAAATCATCCCTCCTGCTTATGCTGGATATTAAGCTCTACAGCTTTAAGTTAGGCCCAGAGAGACAGAGAGAGTGAAAGCGGAGAAAAAAAAAACACGCGCCGTTTGTCTGCAGGAGCTACACCTTTACTCCCCCGAAAAATCCTTGAAAAGACTGCATTCCGGCAGGACAGCGATATCTCACTCTCACTCTGGCTGAGGTGCTCGAAAAGCTCACAGCGGAGGGTTTCCTCAGATCTTTCTCAGCTTTTTTGCAGGAAGAGACTTTGTTTCTTTTGCTGGGTATTTTTTCCCCTCCTCCTGGGACTGGTTGGCATCACGTTGGCCCAAGACACCAGGGCAATCCCCAGGAGGACCCCCCGCCCCGATTCCTACAGCTGGGCCTGGCAATCGGCCCCCCTCACTGGAGAACTGAACCGGACTCAGAGGGACTCTGAATCTACCATCTCTTCAGAGGAAGAAGAGGTTTCATTGTTTTCATATTATCCAAATTTTCTATGCTTGTGAATATTCTATTTGTTAAATAAATAGTTTTTTCCACTTTTCTCTAAGGAAATTTTCCCCGAACCTGTGTGGGGGAGGAGTGGTTGGAATCGGCTTTTCCTAGAGGAGACCCCCCCAGAGGTTTCCTCCTAAAATTTGCCCTAAACCAGGACACCATGGTAGAATAATTTCGTGCACATGGCCAGAAGGGATTATCCTGAGGCCCTCTGTGTGTTGGTCTCCTTAAAAACTTACTTTAAATAGGCCTTCACACAGACCCTCAGAGGTGACAGCTAAGGAGACAGACCAATGCACAGCTCTGCACCTTCCCCTCCCATTTCAGTTCTCATTACTGTAACCTTTCATGCCTTGTATATCCATCCCCCTTGTTCTGATACATGTCAAGAGCTACCTGAGACTTTTTTCCTAAATTATAAATGGCTCCCCCAGGCTAATTTCTTTTTTCCATATCACAAATTCTCTTTGGTCATCTTCAGCAAACACCATCAAAGCCAGCCTTTGCACCTATCCCTCCCTACAACCTCAGCCTCAGTGACAGGAAGCAACTATGATTCTACAATTTATTGTATTAGCACTTCTAAAACAACAAAGGAGGCATTGATTTTCCAAGCCAAAGGCACATGGGAAAGCACAAAAAGCATCTCTGCCCAGCTCAGATCAGAGGAAAGAGACACTGCAGAGGACAGGGCTTCCCTCAGCCTGATGCCTGCTCCTTTTGAAGAGGGAGGGTGGAAGTGCAAGCAAGGAGCTCACTGACTGTTCACTTACAGGTGTCAGTGTAATCATTCTGACACACAGGACCCTTCTTGCTGCTTGTCTCATTTAACAGGGAAATGGACAATAACAGGGAAAATATGACCCTTTTTTCTTCTTTCTTTCTTTTGAATACTCTATGCCAGTTATTTGGAGGATGGCTGATAGCACTGAGGGTAATTCAGGCAAAAATCCTGCAGGACCCTCTTTGATGTCTGCTCTGATTTAATATAGGTCCACAAAATGAACATGTAATACAATAACACCACAGAAAGTTACAGAACACATGAGAAAGCTGCATCAGAGGGAGATTTCACCAGAGAGTTCAAGAGCAAGTTACTAATCATTTCATTCAGAAGCTGGGTTAGGAAAGACATCCTGCAATGAGTCCCAGGGATGAGATATCCACAGTCAGAAATCAAAGATCTAGAAAGTCCTTTCAGGTGAACCAGCTGCCATTAACCACTAACAAGGGTTTGCAGGCCTGCAGAGCCCAAAGGTTCATTTCATCACAGCCCACATGTCCAGTGGCACAAAGTAAACTGGGAGCCATTAAGATATGGATGCTGGATATTTATACCTTAAATTTCATTGGAAAAAACTATTACTAAAAGGAAAGCAAAAATGACAATCAAAATGAAGCTTCTACTTTATTACTTGAGATAGGAACTTGTGGTGCTTGTCCATGAGGAGCTAACCTGTAGCATGCAGATTTTAGACATTTGGACATATTTACCAAGGAGAACATTGGTCAGAACTGGCAGCTGGATGAAAACTTTTGCAAACCCTCTGTCAGTATTTTCCCTTCTATAATCCTACCAGCACAGGGTCAGTTTAATACCTGCACACTGTGTTTTAGGAGAGACAGAGACAAAAAAAATCACATCTCTGAAGACTGTGAGAAGCAGGCTGAAGAAATGAGACAAGTTCAGAGAGACAGAGCTGTGGCGAGGGGAGGCAGCTCTCTCAAGCAAGTGGAGTAACTGATGTGACCCACACAACTGCACACGTTGCCCCTTGCTCTACCATGAACATGTCCACATGGACTTTTCCAGAGATGGAAACCAAAAATAAGCAAATGGAGGGCAGCTGACAAATGTTTCACCTCCTAAGAGAGAGCATCAGGTGAGAAGCATGCAGGACTTGTAAAAACAAACCACAAGTTTCTGAGTCTTTGAAAACCTAGTGACCATTCACAGCAAAGCAGATGAACCTTTCTCAGCAGAGGAGATGCTGACTCCAGATTACAGGCTGTCAGGATTTCTCATCTTGCAGCTGTATTACCTGAGAAAATTTGCATAAGAACATGCTGCCTTTTTCTTAGGAGTCCTTTTTATGATTTCTGCAGAAAATGATAATCCTCTGTTTGTGACATTGCAATAATTTCTACTACAATCAAGTGTTCTGTCCTAAAGGAGGATTACTGCTTCAGTGTGGAAAGTGTGTGGACTTTCAGAGGAACTAAGGAGCCAGTCCCCAAGAAAATGACCTTGATAATAGAGAACAAAGAAGACAAAGATCTAAAAACAGCACTACATACGATCAGAACTGCCTCTTCCAAAAGGCATCTAATGCCCTCTAAGTCCACAAAAACTGATATTCCTACAGATGAGGAGATGGAGACAATGAAGACAGAAAAGGCGGTGAGACATTCCTCTTTACTGTGCTACTCCAACATTCACTCAGATTTTTCCTTTGACAAGCTATTAATGTTTTAAAACTAAACATCACAGAGACGTACATAGAAAACACACTGCAGTTTTCAACTCCATCCTTTCAGCAGTGTCCTGTGGGGAGGAGCATCCCTGCACGTGGTGCTGAATGTCAAACAACTCGCTTAAACCTGTGCCTCGTGTAGCTGCTCAGAAATCCACAGAACAAACAGTTAAGAAAAAGGGAAAAAAAGAAGACTTTGTTTTTCTGCCTTTTTTTTTTTTTACTCCAAGAACATAATTTAGCACGACTTTCCACAGAACAATTTGCATGGGATTACCCACAATGCATTGCATTATGGTAATACATTTCAACCTCTGGTGCATATTAGACTGACAGTGCTAAGAATCTGTTAAAGGAAAAATGAATGATACAGGATAAACGATGATGTAAGACAGGACAATAAACATTCCACACTTGTGTAATCTGCCAAAATTCAGTCTAAACCTGGCCTAAGAAAGAGAACAAGAGTATTGTGGACTCAGAACAGCTTTAGGGAATGTTCCCAACTCAAGCAGAAAACAATACCTGACTGAGACATGGATGTAATCACAAAGGAATGGAAAGTACAACAAAGCAGAACTAAGAGCTGAACAGAAGACAAGGAGAGATTTTCTTCATTTCTTTGATTTCCCAGTGGGTAACACTGGAGGGAATATTCCTTCTTGCCCATCCAAGGATGGTTCGGTTCACTGCGCTTCGCCACACACGTTCACTCACTGCCTTCTGCTCCTCTCCAAGCCCTGCTGCCTTTTCTGATGCTGGTAGCGATCCCTAATAGATCCTGAACAGACTCTGTGTTCAAAAAACAGCTGTCCCAAAATGCTGAGCCTCAGGGCCATGTGGTCACAGAATCCAAACTACTGACACCTCCTTCCTGCAGTCACAGATGGCGACTCAGCCCTTCAGCAGCTTCAGCTGGGAAACAAACACTTCCTCCTAATGTTTTCCTGAATTGGTCTTGCACTTTCCCATAGGAAATATCCACAGGAAAACAGAATCAAATATTAACTCTCCCCTTCAATTCCACACACTGTTTTCCGAATAATTGAAGCTATCACTCCTCAAAACCTGAACTGAGGGATAAGTCTCTTTTGCAGTGCAGTGAAGGGCCATTTAACTGGCCAGGGGACTTTCCTGCAAAGCCCTCAGATGAACAGGAGCAAAGGTAACAAGGAGAGAACAAGTTGTAGGGCTGGTCGAGGGGAAGGTATATGGTAAAAAGCAGGATTTTTCCATCAAGGTCTTTTCATTAGTTCTCTCAAAGCTAAGTCACAGAAAAATGAACAAAATAATATTTGCTGAAGAGGAGTTATAAAGATCAGTGTATTAATTACTTGAGGCAATGGTGTCAGCAAGGGCCTGACCTTTATTCCTGCCCTAGTAACAGCTTTGTCCCTGGTGACTTTCAGCCTCCATGCTAAAGCCATTTAGATACATCCCTCAATTAATCACAGGATACCCTCTGGGAGGTAGGAGAGCAGCACTGCAAGCTTCAAGCAGGGATGCTGAATCAGAGGAGTAGTAACCCAGTCAAAGGCACCTCGCTAAGGGCATTGGCAGAGCTGCTCAGCATTTGGGTGATGTTTTTGATCAGACCCCACAAGAAAAATATCCTTGCAAGTTGACCTCCCTTCTTTCCCATGAAGGATGGGGGCTGTTCTATTTTAGGTGAGTGCCATTGCTACTGGGTTGTGCAATTAAGTCTCCTTCTGGCTCAAGGAACATCTCATTATTTACACAAAATATTACAACTCTTACATGAGAAGAAGGGATAAGTTCAGCAAAAGACCTCCTAGCAATCTAAATCCTTGCTTTGAAGCAGGCAGACTGGAATCTGAGTTTTCTTCAGCCAAAAGAGGGTAGTGACCTGCTCTGTGATCAGCTGTTTTCAATTTTTGCAAGTTATTTTAAAATAAGCCTGTGTTTTCACCCTAGTGCAAAATGGGAACATTGGCTTGAAATATCAGAAGATTTCAAAGACAACACCTGCTTTCCACAACTACATATCAATACTTTTATCTTCCATGGCAAAAGGTGCTTCCATGGCATCAAGTGTTGACTGTGGTGATGATGACAACAATAGAAAAAGTAAAGCATCTTCAGAGGTGTAAGTCCTAGCATCAGGCTAGTCAGAAGCTTTAAATCCAATCCCTAAAGCAAAAATGTTGTACTAGGACTAAGTGTACAGTCAACAGGTTTTCCATTTCAGGGTCAGAACAAACCGAATAACTCTGTCTTATAGATGCCAGTCAATGGTAGTTAAAAAAGGTCCTGAAAAGGAACAGTTTGTTCCCTTTGCTCTTAGTCCAGTGCCCTAATAAATCCCAGAGGAAGAAATTAGAAGGGCAAAGATAATCAGCATTTAGTACCATCCTTATTGGAAAAACCCAGACAAGAACCATAATCTTTGAAAATATTAACATGGTAATGGTTGGAAAAAGAATTGCCTCTAAAAAATTAAAGGCACTATTTTCATAAATGCATCTGTTTAAAAATCTTACCCATGTAATAATTTCTACAATTGTGATAACAGAACATATTTTCTGGTGATGTTCTCAAACGCTTTCTTGCTGTTGTAAGGTCTGACAGCCATGAATTTTTATCTTCTTATATCCATTTCCAACATTACAATAGGCTGGTGCCTATTTTCCCTATTTTCTTTGTTCAGTGACAGTAAATCTAAGCTATTGTTCTTCACAATATTATTTTCATGAGCCACATTTAGGGGAATGACCTCTACTGTTGTTTACTCATTACATTCAGGAATACTAGTAAACAATTAGTGCTAACAAACAAGAAACTGAGACTGAAATAACAGAAATCTGTCCCACTATAATCAATCATGCAGATTTTTTCACCAGTATTATGAGTCACCGTCCTCTACACTAATTATTACTTTCTTTTTGCTACTCGAACAGCATAATTTTTAACTGAACATGTCTTCAGTTCTTGATTAGGGAATTGTGCCTTTTTGGATATGTAACAAAAATCCTTTTTAGCAAAGGACTCAATTTCTATTCATAATACTTTCATTTTTTTCCTCTTGTGGTCTGCTTTAACTTTAATATATCTTCAGCTCTGAAAAAATCACCCTTATTAAGGAAAAAATATACAAGAAAACGTGTTAATAGGAACACTGTCCCCTGCCAACATTAAATGTAATTGGGTCATGATCACTGGTGTCTAGGTAACCACAAACTCCCACAACAAAGATTAAATCATCATTTCCTGTTACAAAGCAGTCCAAAATAGAGCTACAGTGGATACGACATCTTTTGTGTCACAAATGAGTCATCTGTAACGTTTGGAATATTTAATAGTGTTTACTGCTGTCACATGAAATCTCAAGTAGATCTCACCCAAACTGAAACCCATGGCTACACATTCACTTTTTCTGTATGGAATTCAAGTGCTTCTGAGGCAGCATATCCCATTTTCTAGCTTAACTCAGTGTGCCAAGGAGGAGAATTTCCTAGCCTTTTCCATCATACCTGCAGTATGTAGACCTGAATTATCACTAAATGAAGATGTAGCTCAGTGCCATTCCCCTTATCCCAGACAGACATGCTGCTGCCCTTTCTGTCCTCACCCAACATGGAACAGACCAGTAGATGGAGGTGTTTTAATTCAAGCAGTTCCAAAATTTTCCTAGCAAGTTCCAATACAGTCAGTTAAATTACACCTTATCAACAGAGAGGATCTTTCAATTAGTCTAATTTACCGAAATATGGGTATTGATCTAGTATCGATACCCAACTAGAAATGGACAAAGACTCTCTAACAGAGTTGTTAGAAAGTGTATGTTTATTTCAGAGCCAGGCTGCTGTGTGGGATAACTCCTTAATGCGCAGAGCAATGCACAAAACAACACAAGGTCTATTTATTTGCAAGGGGTTTGAATATTCAAAATACAAACACCCATTAATCGCATTAATACCTCCCATTCCCCACTCCATATGATAATTATCTGAATAGTTATTAAGCATGCCTGGCTTGTTCTTTAAATTGAGTTGGTGGTCGTATAATTTGAGGGGAGGACGAGAATGATGAAGTAAGACTCGTCTTCCTCCCTTTGACCTTTCTACCTCCCTGGCTTTTGACAATACAAATTGTTTTTGGGAAACTCCCATGTCCACTAGTCAAATGAGTCTTCTCGGTAAGATGGTCAGTACTTACTGTTTCTCATTATAAGTACAGCTGAACAAATATAAAATGACAAGCAACCAGTTACTTATTCCTTAAGGCTTACTCCAAACTCAGTTCTTTGGGTAAACATTAATTTTTTTTTACTGAATTTACTGTAGTTGGTTTTGGCTATACTAACTTTGCTTAAAATCCTAATTTTTAAAGTTACATATTTCAAGTCTTGCTCATTACTCTTTAGCAGTAGCATGGAGATACTTGAGAAATTATTCCATCTGCAGTTTTTCCTGTGCTGGTTCAGTTTATTTATGACAAGGTGTTTGAGTTTGAACTGCATTTGTTTTCGTAGGGCTTGCCCCCCCATCACTTCGTGAAAAGTTAATTCTCTGCATCCAAAGTGCAAGGGACCCTCATCCCTGTGCTCTCCCTGAGCACTGGAACATGGCTCACTCTCCAAAATAGGTCTTCTGCTTCATAGCAATTTCTGCAACCAATAGTGATCTTTCATTCCTCCTTTGATTTACACCTTTAAAAAACTCTCTGGTAAAATTACCAAGATTTTTGTCTTTCCTTTTCATCAAAAGCCCTGAAGAATCCTATAATATTTCTCTGCCATCTGTTCCAAAAATGCATCATCCACAGATGACTTTGCATCTCATACTTCTGGTCTAGACAGAAAATGCACTGTCATGTTGTACTTGTGTTTATTCCTCTGTCCACTTTTGCTAAGTGAGGCTCATTTATGGCAACTACTTTGTTGAAAAGAACCCAATGGTTGCTTGTTTTGTAGCAAAATACATTCAGACATATCCTTCTTATTCGCTGTAGAGAAGAGTATCACACATTATCAGCATTGACTGTCTCTAAATTCTCTTTCTTCTCTTGGCTGTAAGTAACCAATATTTTTTAAAAAATTACTATTATTTCTACTATCTTCAGCCTCGTCAGGTCAGAGCCTTCCCTGCTTATGACAAGTATGCAAATGATTTCTGAATTGTCCCTGTCCTGGGTTGGCCATATGACCTGTTTGTATCTCCAATCGTCCCCTTGCTTATGCTGGACATTAAGTTCTGCAGCTTTAAGTTGGTCCAAGGAAGACAGTGAAAGTGAAGGTGGAGGAAAAAAAAAAAAAAAAACCACTCGCCGTTTGTCTGCAAGATACTACGAACCAAGGCCAGGAGAGCGGAGAGGCTGCATTCCAGCAGACAGCGTTATCTCTTCTCTTTTTTTTTTTTTTTTCTTTTTTCTCTCACTCTGGTGTGTTGGTGCTGGAGGGGCACACAGCGGAGGGTTTTTCCTTGGATTTTTCCCGGCTTTTTGCAGGGAGAGACTTTGTTTCTTTTGTTGGGTATTTTTTCTTTTTTTCCCCCTTCCTGGGACTGGCTGGCATCGCGTGGGCCCAGGACACCAGGGAACCCCCAGGGCCCCCCCCCCCCCTCGCCGACTCCTACAGCCGGGCCCGGCAATCGGCCCCCCCCACTGGAGAACTGAACCGGACTCAGACGGACTCTGAATCTACCATCTCTTCAGAGAAAGGAGAGGTTTCATTGTTTTCATATTATCCAATTTTCCCTATACTTGTAAATATTCTATTTGTTAAATAAATAGTTTTTTCCACTTTTCTCTAAGGAAATTCTTCCCGGACCGGTAGGGGGAGGGGCGATTGGAATCGGCTCTTCCTAGAGGAGACCCCCCAGAGGTTTCCTCCTAAATATTTGCCCTAAACCAGGACAGTCCCCATCATCTACATCTCTGCATGTTGCATGCTCTGCAGAAATGTCTCTTTCTAGATCACATATTTTCACTTGCAGATCTCCCACTATCTGGCAACACATGTAATCTTTAGACAAAAATTAGAATATAACAGATCCAAGGCAGATCACAGCAGTTTTTTGGGTTTTTATTTCACCGTCCATATGCAGTATGCAATGCAGGGTCTTACCTAAAAATAAGGCATAAAATTTCAAATTCTATCCCAAACTCTCCTGGGAGGCTTATCAACTTCTGTCTCAGAGTTCATCTGGCACAACTGTCACAAATGGGTTTAGGAGTTAAATAAGTCCTTTCCTACTGCCCAGGCCTCTGGCAGCAGGTAGTAATCTTATTGAGACAACCAGCACCTCAAAACCCCTTCCCATTCTCAAGTTCTTTTAATAATGACTGATTCTGTCTATTATATAACAGATTCTTTATTAATAGACGGGAAAACTACTGACTGTAAGACTTAAAACAAAACTAGTACTACACAGGAATAAAAACAAAAAGGAAAAGCTACTAGTAGAATTTATATAGTGCACGATAAGGTACCTTTGAATGACAGCTAGCAAAGAAATAGTATAAGCTTAGGATTCAATGTATCTTACCATCCAATCATTGGTGCAGCACACATCAAGATCCTTTCTCTCAGTCTCCAGAGAAGTAACCACGAGCCTGGTCCAGGACTCGGGGAGAAGTCCCTTACACATGGTGTGTATGTATGGAATCTTCTGCTTCAGTAATAACTCGTGTGCCTTTTATAGCATAAAACGGTGTCTCTTGAGTCATCAAATTTTTCTTTATCTCTTCCTACACTTGTTTTCCAGATGTTTACCTTTACGGCCTGAGCCTCCTGGTGCCAGAGAGACTCTGCTGAGTCCTCCGACTCCAGGGTCATCTCCGGTGTTCCATTAACTCTGGTATGCAGGAAGGGGGGGGGGGGGGGGCCGTGCCACTAAAGAGACATTCGTTTTACCTCATGGAGTGGTAGTGCAGCTATCTCTTGCCTCCATATTATAAAAGCATATACTTTCATATGTGTGTGTACCATCATTGAGTATTTTTTGGTATACATTGTTTCCCTAGGTCATACTATTCCCTCAAAAGATGTTGTATTAATACTTATAAGAAGCACCTGTTGTTGCTTCAGTTTATGTAACACTTATACATGTAAGACATGGTATTACAATCAGAGTGTTCATGGTGGTTAAAGGTGATTCAATTATTAGTCCATATAGGGCAGGTTGTTTTTCTACTCCGTTGACTTGAAATAATAGGAGTATGGGATGTAAACTAGGAATAAAGAAGAATTCATGGAGGTAGCTATTTGGTTGTAGAAGTTGAAGGAGTTCAATGGATGGTCAGTGACTCTTTTCATTCTTCTTCATACTTCTTGGTCCAGTCTTTTCTTTAGTGAAGTTTGGTTTGTTTAAGATAGTGTTAGATAATTCTACAAGAATCTAATTAAAAACACATATTTATATATATAGTATTGTATAATAGTTTGATTGTCTCAGGGGAATTAAGGATGTGTTAAAATTCAAATTTTGTATTTTTTGTTTTACCACCAAGAGGTAGAGAAAGAAAAGTTAAGGTTGATTTTGAAAATTCGAGTTAGGTTATATCAAGGGAAGATCCTTTTTATCCACTGTGACAATCAGAGTGAAGATACAAATATTCAATAGTAACATTTGTAAAACTACAAGTGGTATATATAAACATTAAGTAAAACAATTAAGATAACTAAATTATTAGATTGTTTGGTACTTCAATAGTACTAAATAAGGTGTTAATATTACATGAACAGATGTGAATTCATTCTTTGGGATCTTAGAGGAAATGGTTACTATTAGACTCAGATATTTTGTTGAATCCAATTTTGCAAATTTGAAATATGGCCCATACACTAAACATTAATGTTAGAACAATAATTATTATACCAATTAGTTTTCTCATGAATGTGTTTAAGTTTGGGATCCATGAGGTTATCCAATTGAATATATCTGTTTCTTGATCCTTTTGGATTTCATGTAAACTTCCAGTGTTTTTCCTAATTTCCTCTAGAGCAGTTTGAATTCTTAGAGTTTGATCAACATATACACAGCAACTAGTATTAATAACTGTACATACCCCACCCTTGGAGGCTAAAAGTAAATCCAAAGCCATTCTATCTTGTTTTACTACCTTTGAGAGACTGGTAACTTCTTGTTGTAAAGTACTGATTGCATCATTTGTTCAATTTTCTATTTGTTCGATAACTCTGGATATATTTACAATTGCCTGTTCTAGTTCTGCTACTCCTAGCCATGGTAGAAACCCTCTCACAAATCTATGGAAACCAGTGGATTTTTAAATGATCGCAGGTGCCCTCTGGGGAATTCTGATTTATCAATGATGTCTATTTCTGGGAGTACAGTTCCAATGGTACATAGTCCTTGCCATCCAGGGGGGAGAGATTTTCTTCCAGTGGTCAGATAGCATTTGTTCTATCTGAGTCAGGTTGGATTGGCTTTTAGGGATAGTGACATTTTGTTCTAGTTTTCCTTTCATAATGGCTAATTGTAAAGTTTCATCAGGGTGGCTAATTAGCCATTCAGTATTATTAAAAACATGGATTTGTAAATACAAAAATGCAATTATTACAATTAACATTTCTGAATACAATAAATTTACTGGTTGGTGTGCAGTCTAGTCTTGTAGGTTCTTCTGTGTGAAGAGTTGGTGTTCTTTGTTTTTAGGAGTCCAAGAGACTCTCTAGTTTTCACAGTTGTGCAGGTAGTGAACAGTCCTTCCAATGTTGTTTCAATGGTTTCTTGTTCCACATCTGGATACACATCTAGCTTTTGTCTAGTGAGAATATAATTGAACATTCAAGGTTATTAGAGAAATCAAAATAACAGAACTTAAAGTAATAATAGACATGTTTTTATAAAGAATTATGGTAGTGTTTCTCTTTCTGGCCTCTAGTTGTAAACTTGGCGCTATATTCACTGCTGCTACACGGGGGCAGTGCAGGGGTAGTTTACGAGGCTTCATTGGGAGATTGGTTCTGTTCAGAGTAAAATCAGATTTGTTACAGAAATACAGACAGTTTAGAATGTGGGGAACACCCACTGAGAGCTAATTCTGTGTTGGTGGTCACCAAAATTAGTAGTTATCTAGGCCATTGGCCCTCAGGTGTCTGTTAGAGTCATTGGAATGATTCTAATTTGAGGTAATTTTACCATGACTGGTTTGGCTTACTGTTAAGTTATTCTGAAAAGTTTCAGTTTTGTCATTTGGGCTTGCTTCAAAAGATATAGGAGTTAGGAAAGTTCGTGAAATCGGGTTGCCTATGGGCCCATACTGATTGTTTATTTGATTTAGTGTAGAAGGTAGTTTTTGTCCCACCTAGGCTTGTGTGGTATGAGATACAATTCTATTTGCCTGGGGATAATAAGGTGTATGGAAAATCCATTTGACACCTTCCTTTCTTGCCCAGTCTTGTACTACCACACTGGTGAAGTGTGAGCCACTGTTGTTCTGTATAGAATTTGGAATAGGGAGACTGGAGAACCAGTCGTTAAGCCCCGAGACAGTGGTTTCTGCATTAGCATGTCTGCTTTTTGTGGCTTTCAACAATCCAGATATAACTTCTACACCTTTTAGTATGTACTTGTAATTATTAGATGTTTTTAGAGGTTTAATATAATCAACCTGCCAGGTTGACTAGAGTGTTTTATTATTCCTGATGTGTAAGGATAGTGTTAAGTCTGGATGGTTTTGTTTAAATCTCAGCTGGCACTGAGTACACTGTGAGAATGTCCTTACACATCTTCCTGGTTATTGGCCAGTTTGTGTTATAAAAATAAGGTACAATTATTTATTAAATTTATATCAGTGTAGTGGATTAATTTGTAGTTAATCCCCTCTGTTGCTACAATAGGCTTGTAACATTTTGTATGAGTTTTAACTCAAACTTATAAGGATTTTTGAGGACTTAACCTGTAAAAACAAACATTCAAATTTTCTTTCTGTCAAACTTCTTTCCCATTCACTTGCCAATCTAACACTTGCATTGACACAATCATCACTGGCACCAGCCCATATTGCATTCGAATCAATCAATCTTTGTCTTTCTTTTTATTACCAGTACTACTGCTTTCTCATTTACTTGCTTTACTGATACAGACATTGTATGGAACTAGTCCATACAGTATATGAATTTACATATACTGTTTCTGTATTTCTTTTACTGCCAGTAATACAGCTTTCACCTCTCTTACTTGTGCACTTTCTAATCCTTCTTTTAACATTTCCACTCTTGTTTTAATATTCAGAGCTACTGCTCGGCACTCCTAGTTACTATTAACACGTTTAACTAAGGTATCAGTAAACCAAATATTTTTTATTTTGGGATGTGAGGTAAAGACAGTGATATTCATTAACTAATTCTGTGGTAGAGTGAGATATCACCAGTATTTGCTAAGCTTTTGGTATGTAAACCTTGTCTTTGTAAACAAGCAGAGCTTGGAGGTTGAGAGATAGAGGAAACAGGTTTAACTTCTCCTCTGGACAGAGGGAGAAGAGTTTCTATTGTTTCTCTCTTCCTTCAGTAGTGTTAATTTGTATCCCTGAAGCTGCTGTTTCAGTGGTTGTTAAGACTACGGCAGTCACATACATACATACACAGGTAAACTACATATACACTCACAGTAGAAAGTTTTCTGTATTAGGATTAGGTTTTGATAAACAATTTAAAATACTGGCTTCTGGCTGTCTTGTTTTATTAGTCAAACAGAAGAGTTGTAAGTAAAATGCATTCTAGATAGAACGCTTTTGTTTTAAAAATCCTAATTATATCAAAATATATTTTAGTAGTGTAAGTGATGGAACTTTTTATTAGTTAACAAGAGTTATTTTAACCAATTCTAATTTTATTTCTTTTAAAAACTTAAATTTAGGTTTTTTGGTTCCTGTAGTAGTATTTAAAAGAGATTTTAAACTTTGGTGTTAGTTACAAGTTTTTAAAAGTTTCTTTGCTCTCATTAAAAAGATAAGAGGAGTAGTTAGAAGCTGTTAAAATGCAGGAATGTGAGGATGTTTGACCTCTAGGGTTTTTGTTTGTTTTTTTTTTTTTTCTTTCCTGCTGTAAAGAAGAGTTAGGTTTGGTCTTTTTTCTTTGTGAGAGTAAAGGTTTGAATAGCTGCTTTTCCGCTCCTAGCTGCCTAAAGGGAGCTAAGGGTACTTGAAAGTTAAGTTAGTTGTTACTCGTTTCTTTACTAAACAATTTCTTAGTACATTTGGAGTTTGTTTAGTAAGGTAAGAATTATCTCTGCAGAGCCTGAGATACTTACATCTGCAGGTTTGTGTTTTACTGTTGATTTTTCAGCAGTCATAGTAAAGATCTTTTTATCTGACTGCATGTTCCTCCTGCCTGGGGTGTATTTAATAAGTCAGGAGTGTTTGATTTATGATATAATAGGACACTCACAGCCCAGAATACAAAACTTTTATATCATTCAATAATACTTTATTTTTCCCTGTGAAACAAAATCTCCTTAGATGTTTACATTTTTCTTGGAGATTTGGTGATGGTGGGGGATTGCAGGGAAATGTTGTGAAAACATTTCTCCTCTGACCACCTTGGGGTCTTTCGGAGAGTTCAGCTTTAATTAGGAATTTCAATTTAAGTTCTCAAATTTCTCTCTCTTTAAGAGAGAGAGTTTTTGTGGTTTTGCTAGAATCCAATTCAACATTTAAATTAGATATGAGACTTAAAACAAACTAATACGACACAGGAATTTCCAGTTATGTTTCCTGTACTGGAAGGGGATTAACACTGTGCTTCCATAACAGTCTGTCAAGTCTTTAGTCTGAAATTACCCAGGTGATGTTGTTAACTCTGGAATTTCTTTAACTGTGCCTCCCTATAATAGTCTGCTAAGTCTTTAGTCAGAAGTTTTGAATCATTTGTCATTATCCTGCCTCGACTACTCCAAAATTGTCACAAATGGGTTTAGGAGTTAAATAAGTCCTTTCCTACTGCCCAGGCCTCTGGCAGCAGGTAGTAATCTTATCGAGACAACCAGCACCTCAAAACCCCTTCCCATTCTCAAGTTCTTTTAATAATGACTGATTCTGTCTATTATATAACAGATTCTTTATTAATAGACGGGAAAACTACTGACTGTAAGACTTAAAACAAAACTAATACTACACAGGAATAAAAACAAAAAGGAAAAGCTACTAGTAGAATTTATATAGTGCACGATAAGGTACCTTTGAATTACAGCTAGCAAAGAAATAGTATAAGCTTAGGATTCAATGTATCTTACCATCCAATCGTTGGTGCAGCACACATCAAGATCCTTTCTCAGTCTCCAGAGAAGTAACCACGAGCCTGCGTCCAGGACTTGGGGAGAAGTCCCTTACACGTGGTGTGTGTGTATGGAATCTTCTGCTTCAGTAATAACTCGTGTGCCTTTTATAGCATAAAACGGTGTCTCTTGAGTCATCAAATTTTTCTTTATCTCTTCCTACACTTGTTTTCCAGATGTTTACCTTTACGGCCTGAGCCTCCTGGTGCCAGAGAGACTCTGCTGAGTCCTCCGACTCCAGGGTCATCTCTGGTGTTTCATTAACTCAGGTATGCAGGAAGGGTAGTGGGGGGAGTGCCACTGCCACACAACAACCATACCCCCACTTCACAAGTTTAGCATATGCAGACTCACATCTTTCTGCTTTGGTATTCAAAACTGAAGTGTTTACAATTTAGTTTGGCTTAATTTACTTTAGAAATTAGTTAAGCCAAATTTAATTAAGGCCACCTTAATTCTGCTTTAGAGTGTTGACATATAGCTTAATGTGGTTTAGCACAAGAATTTCCACTTGCACCTTTAGCTAATTCAGAGGCGCTTTCCTTCATGTTCTGATATAGACAAACTATTAAAAATTAAGCATGTTTAATTAATTATCAAAAAAGATTGAAAGGTCACTTAGGTTGCACTGTGTAAGTACCTTCAAGGGAACAAACTAAGTTACTAAAGGTCTCTCTAAACTAGCAGAGAAAAATAACACAAACGCAGCTAAAACATCAGGCAGATGAATTCAAATGAGAATAAGCCAATAATATTTAACAGCTACTGACACTTAGAAAATACCAAGGGACCAGATAGATTTCCAATCCCGTGATATTCTCAAATCCAGCCTGGATATTTTTCTGTTTATACAGACACAAGTTAACAGGCTTCGTACAAAGCTGCCTGGGTGAAGCCCAAAGGCTTATGATGCACAATAGGTCAAACCAGAAGAACTAACAGTCTCATCTGAGCATCACAGCTTCATGAATTTGTTATTAAAATTCTGTTTTCAGTGTTTTATACCTTTCCCAGCATCTGCAGCCTTCCCTGCTACAGGACAGGCTGCACCTGGACATGGCAGAGGAACATGGGAGCACAGAGCCCCCTTTGCTCTTGCTTTGACTCTGAAATATTTGTCAAGCCTTCAGTCCAGA
This sequence comes from Petroica traversi, assembly GCA_025920805.1. NCBI lineage: Eukaryota > Metazoa > Chordata > Aves > Passeriformes > Petroicidae > Petroica > Petroica traversi. The sequence goes on along the minus strand of JAHLSL010000028.1, from coordinate 22,610 downwards.
CTCGGGTCAGAATTACAGAAAGGCAGAGAGGCTGTGGAGATGTGCTGCACAGGACACCGTTATCATACCCAAGCAGCTGCAGTAGGAGTAGAATTTCCAGAAGTGGACTTGTGCAATACTCACCTTCTCTAGCTGGTAGACCTGACTGTACTTGAGGACAAACCTACCACCTGGCACAGTTTGCAGACACACAGGTATTATTTATTATGTTTAAAGTACCAGGCAATGGCACATGTTCAGATTTAAGCAAAAAAACATGTCGGCACTCTGTCAGTAAGAAAGGAATTTAGTAAATTCAGTATAGAGAAATAATCAGATCTGCTATACTGGGCAATTGGAAACCATTTTTGTGGTAGAAAGAAAAACAGAGAAAAGGTAGCAATCAGGAAAAGAGTTCAGCACACCTGAAAAATAAATAAATCTGGATTGGAAACAAAACAAGAGCTGCATGGAACTAGGATGTATCTGTAGATTTGGAGACTGGAGAGAATGAACAGACCATCCAGTGTGATTTTAGGGGAGACCAGACCAGGGGACCTGGATAACAGAATAGATAAGAGAGGCATGAGGATGGCAGTGAGTGTGGATACAGAGCTGACGGACAAACTGACTTGGAACTACTGCAGCTGTGGGAAGCACATTTTACAAGGATACAGAAACACCAAAAGAAGATTAGATTTCAAAATACAGTTTATGCTTAATAACAGACAGCATATACACGTTATGGGCATCAATGGTAGAATGCATTTCTGCAGGAAGCCCTGTCTGACAAAAGATTTCAAAAGAGAATGAAAAAGCGACATAATTATTCACAGAGAATGTAGCTCATTATTTCAAGTTTTGAAAATGATAATCAGGGCTCATGTTGTAGTGTATGAAGCAGAGGAGAGGCAGATCAGGCTGGTAGGATTATTTCCTTTCCGTGTCTCAGTGTAATTGAATGAGTTGCTTCACAGGCAGGTTTTGTTTTCTTCAGAGCTGTGAGGAAACAGTGTCTGCATGAGGCAGGATACCTGATTATATGGACTAGTGATCTGATCCAGCATAGCAAATGTCATGATCTTAAGAGGAAACAAATTCATCTTTACAGAAAATCCTGTAATCAAAAACTTTGAACTTTAGATGCTTCTAAAAATCCATGCATAGTCAAAGGCAAACATGGCTCATTTAGCCTGTGCTTTTCCACCTACCCATTCTTATTTTCCATGTCTGAAGAGTTCATGATTAGACTAGGAGCTTCATCAAAGGGCAATTTTTAGCTGCCAAACAGATTTGTACAATAAATCCACACGGGGCCAGATTAACAAGCAAGAGAGACATCAGAAATTAAAAAGCTAGCTGCTGTAATTCCCCAGAAAACTTGAAAGGATGATATGCAATGATATTTGGGCTTTTAAAGGGGCACCATTGAAATGCTGCAGTTTTCATGAGGAATGTTGCTTTTCTATTCCTTATCCTTCCCTACAGTATTTTTTTTAGAAGGTGGAGATCTCATGGACATTCAAGGTCAATCCATTCAGGACTCCTTAGTGGACTTCAAATAAAACAGTAATATTTCATCCAGAACAATCACATATGTGTGTGTGACTGCAGTTGTCTGATTTGTCAGTATAATATTTTAAACAGAAAACGAAAAATAATCTTTAAACATCGAGTTTGCTTTGCTTTTATACTTTTTCTGTTTGTCCTAATAATTTTTACTGTGAATGTGGTTAAGGCTCTAACATCTGAAGTCAAACCAGGTCCTCAGCTATGCCCATAAACTAAATAAATACAATTCAGAGATTAGCCTGACCATAAATTGCTAGGCATTTTCAGCCTTCTGGCACTACAAAAGATTGTTTGACTTCTGAGCATGACAGCACTGATTTTAATACCAGGAGAGCTTGTTCCTCCTTGCAGCACATGGACAAACCTTTTCCCTCAATCGCAAGGTGACAGCATTTGTTGTTTTTATGTCTCCACATGAGTATGCTGGTTTTGTTCATTTTCAAATAGGGACAAAATAGCAGTCATTTGTCAGCAGGGTGAAAATATGGAGGTGAGCCACTGATTCATGTCTTGTTCCCTCACAAAATGCAATTTCTTCTCCATGCAACCCCAAGTGCAAGAGCAAATAGCTTTTTACCCTTCAAGCACCTGGGCTGCCCAGATTGGTAATGTCAAAATCTGGGATTCTTCCATCAAGTCGTGTTCTCTCAAATGCTGGAAGATGGATATGACAGGACACTTGCACTTCTGATTCTGTGCAGTCTTGTTGCTCATCCACTTGGTAGAGAAACAGTTTGATAGCCCCTGTCAGTACCCATCACCTCCTTTCTGGAGTACAGCTTTGGAATATGGGAAGATTGGTTTGCAACCAAGTATCTGGGGAAGTGCAAAAGCAGCTGAGGGGGGGGGGAAATCCCATAAACAAGCTAGAAATATCAGTTGTTTACAACACATTGAGAAAAAAAATAGAAATTTAAAGGAAGATCAGCATTCAAGACAAGCATTATTCAGATGATGACTGTTTTCCACTCCCCAGCCTTGCTATGTCCCTACACTTAACAAAAAGCCAGTTACCAGCTAGGACACATCATTAACATCATAAGCAAATGAAAGGAATGTAGGAGATTTTCAGGATTTGTTGGAATAAGCTCTCCAAGGGTGAGTCCTAAGCAGAAAGGGTAAAGAGCAGAACAAATATAACTGCATGACAGTGAAAAAGGGTGGGCCAAAAGAGAGGTACATGACAGTTCTGCTTTTCTATTCTCCATGCCAGCCATGTCCACTGAATCTCAACAGGGTTGGATAAATCCCAGCTCTGCAGAGTCAAACCTATTATGATCTCACCTCTTTTGTCATGTTTTATTGTGCTGTAATTTAACCAGATGGCATGGGATGTCTTCTCAAGGTCATAGCAAGTCAGGGATTAGCTGGCTCAACACCTCAGGAGAAAGATTTAAAATAAGATGTGAAAAATTAATTTAGTATCTTCGTTCATGATCCAGTTAGCATCAGTGACCATCTTGTGTCATACACACACGCACAAAAATTAATTCCGATACATCATTCCTTGGGTACTCATCAATAATGAGAAGGAATAAAATACAAAATAAAATAAAATTCCCCAGTGCCCCTGACAATTCTTGCATTGGGTTTTAGTACTTCTTGGGTTCTTTGGGGACAGGAGGCTAAAGAAAGCTCTGTGCTCTTCTTCTCTCCAGTGTCTTTCCCCCCTGTTTCAAGTAACAGTGTGAGTTCAAACACAATGGAACATTCCTCCATCCCCCAGCACTCAGATCTTGCAGCCCAGGAGCAGCAAAGGAGATGGCCTGAACAACAGTTGAAACCCACTGCAGCAGGTGCTGGGAAGGACTTTTTCCAAAATGTCTTTCCTGGCATTATCTGTGGGACACCTCAGCAGATGGGCCAATGCAGGCAGCCACCCCTGTGCTGACTTCTTAAGTTAATGAATCATTCAGTCATGGTGGGAAAATATTTGTTTGTTTGTGCAGCAGCAAACTCTGCCTACTGGACTGAGGGCCCACAGCTTTTCCAGAGTCATTCACAAAACACCAACATTTGGAAAACGTGGAAGGAAGGGCTGTGTTCTCAGCAAAAACATTAATGCAATTACACTAATGCCAGAAAATGGGTTCTAATCCTATATAGGGTTGGAAATCGCCAAACCAGCGCCCTGTCAAAAAAAAACCAAAACCAAACAACAACAATAATAACAACTACCAAAAAAACAACAACCTAAAAAACCAACCAAAAATAACCACCAGGAATCAGCCTTCTTCAGATATGACCCTACTCAATGACTGATGTTTTCCAAAACAGCAAGGTTAAACTGACTATGGAATGGAACAGGAAATAGGAAAACAGAGTATGGAGACCAACATGAGCTTCTTGCAAACTTCACAGACTAATTCAAATGCATATAAATAGCCCTCCCATATGGCAGAAATTCAACAGAAATTAGCAGATAGCAAAAACATCCATGACTTTTGGAGAGTTGGTATTTACACCTCATGTAGTATTGGTCACACATGCCTTAATACAACTGTCTTATACCACATCAAGAAAGATGGGATCTACTGGGGTGGCCCTACAGGCAAACTCTGGTTTTCCTGCAGATATAAGGCCCAAAGAATCCCTACCATGTTCTGTAATTTCCTTTTCCAAATAATCAGAGAGCCAGAGTTAGCGTAGAAACACATAATCACAGAATGATTATATGCAGGTGCTTTTATTTGAAGAGCTCTGGGAATCGGGGTACCATACCCAAATCGATTCCGACATGGATCTACAATGGATACACCTTTATACTGTCCCTTACATAACCATCACCAGTTAATTGTCAATTCAATATTGTTCTATTGAACTTGAGCATGACTTTCTGCTACGATACCATTTCTATTACATATATTGTTTCCACCCAGGCATAAGCCGCAGCCCCCCTTTATCCAACTACCCCCTAATGTTTCTCATGATTGTTATAATTGAATTATCGTTCTTACTTGTCTTTACTAACCAGTCATCTTGTTATAGGCAATCCTTGTAAAACACACACAGGTGCAGTTCTCATGACTACACTTCTACCTAACAAAGACAACACCTAAGGTTTACCTACTGTTCCCACAACCTATTACAACCCAAAATCATTTTTACCCCTATACTATCAGAGTCAACACACCTTCAAACAGACCTGAGCACAATTAGTATCTGATTTCTTAGTTAGCATCCTGTCAAATAATAAAACAATCAAACCAATAAAAACACTTAACAAGGGTAAATACTCCTGCAGTGAATATAAGAACTTCAAATAAGAACTTCATTAAGAACCTTGTAGATTTAAGTATCTACAAGAAAGACAAACACCCACCATTTCCTGATTTGTTTGCTCAGAAACCACTTCTCTCTTCTTCCCCCACTTCCTAAATACCATTAGTCCCTACAAAGCTCTGTAAAGTGAGGCCCATGAGCCTAAAAGGTACAATTAGAATATCTTACTAAATGAATCACCAATCAATTAGTGCAAGGGGTGGGCGGAAATAACAGAGGCAGGAAAATAAAGTGAATAGGATGCAAACTTTTGCCTTGGGTAACAACTTAAGAAAAGGGAAAAAAACAACACTCTTAATTTGAAACATCAGTCCTTAGATTAACACTAGATAACTAATTTTTTTTCTGTATTTTTCTTGCTGTTACAGCTGCTTCCAATTTGAGCCACTTTGGATAAGAACTGGAAACACACCTATCAGAAGGAAAAATTATACTTTCTTATTCTCAGCATCTGCTTTAGAATGAGGTCTCTAGAGCACTGAGGGTCAGCTAAATACACATTTTAGAGATTACTTTTTTTTAAAAAAAAGAAAAAAAGAGCAGCTTTTGAATGCTTTTGAGACTTACTCATACACAGGAAAAGCACAAGCTCTGGGGCACAAAAGAAATCAGAAATGGCAAAAAATCTGTCGGACTTGCAAAGATGATGTAATAATTTTCCAGAAATGTACACCAGAAAGCATAAAATATATCCCATTTCTTTACTTTTTTCTTTCTACAACTACTTATCAAACATACTTTATGGCAAGAATGTTGCTGAAATAATTTTTGTTGGTGGCTGAATACTGGCAAGAGGCCAAATTAAAATTATTTGCAAGTTTCTGCACCAGTCTTCCAATTACAAGAACAATAAACATCTTACTGGAGAACAGAAGCAGCATCATGTGACCCACAAACTCCATCAAAACAACTCAATTTCTGACTATTAACTGTAATAAACTGCTTATGAATAAAATATATGTAAAAATTCCTCACAGAAATTCGGTAAGTAATCTTCAAAAGTAAGGAAGATAAAGAAAATATTTGATTGTGTACTGATAATTATGAAAAAACAGTGCTGCCGTTCAGTGGTCAATCATAGATGGGTAGCAATTTGGCTCATCTGGGCAGAAAGAGATCAAACCAGAGTAGGCCTCCTCTGAAGGATGGGAAAGAGGGGAGGCTTTCATCTTGGCATATTGCTTTAGTTCAGCCACTCTTCCATGGCAAATCACTGATTCACCACTCCTTTAAATATGTCAGCCCATGCTGGTCAGGCTAAAGGGGATGGATAATACTAGATCTGCTAATTAGACTAACTCTTCCCCCTTCTGTTCAGCAAAGATTTTTTGAATTAAAATCAAGAGCATCTCATGAACTGTATGACCACATTGCTCAGTGCTGAGGTCTCCAATTCCAGTGTCTCTGCAAAGGGATGGCTTTTTCCTCTAATCAAGTCCAATGTGAAAATTTGGGGTATTCAATTCTTCTGACTCAGAATTAAAATGGACGGGGGGGAAAAAAAATCTTCTTTCTCAGCTCCCCAAAAGCTTTCTTCAAAGAGGGATCCATACCAGCAGTAAAACCTCCTTCACAGGATACTGTTAAGATACCTGTAATAATTTCAAAACTCATTTGTTTCTCCTAGTTGTTTATAATCCATTTGAAGCAAAAAGCCAAAATCTATTCCATTAGTAGTCTATCCGCTCCATCAGGCACACCATGCCAGGGAAACAGCTTTTCCAACATAACATGTACACACAGAGCACGAAGCTTGATTTTTTAGATTAGCTGTTTTACCAATACATATGGTTTGGAGCTCAGCTGTACACCCTGGCTCTAAAGGTATTAACTTGGAGGATGATGGATGCAGTAATGAATGACACAGCACAGTGGAATATGCTATAGAAGGGTCCTAATTAGCAGAAGAGGTAATGAGGAATCAGGAAGAATGGTGAAAGAGTGTGATATGAGAGAGCAGCAATTCTTCTGGGGTCAAGGCTGTACCTGTGCTCAGAACTCCTCACAGCACAGCCTTGCATTCAGCCTTTCCAAAAAGAACGGATGAGAAGGGGGCACTGTATCCCACAAAGGGGAGGCAGTAACTGAAATCAAGTTAAGCTGGAGAACTAAAAACTCCAACGAGAGAGCAGAGCAAACAGTCATCAATCAAAGAAATGATGAAGGGTTTATTATTTTATTATTAAGACATTAAGTTTTGACCACCAGGTTGTAAACCGGCAGCAACAGGAGGTAAAATACCCTGTGGAACTTTGTTGATTTGTTTTTAGCAACTTTCAAATGGAGATAGGGCTCCTGTAAGACTGATTTGGGCAACACAGACAAGATGAAAAAGAGGTTGGATATTTTATCACCTTGTCCTGGGTTGGCCATATGACTTTTTTGCATCCCCAATCGTCCCTCCAGCTTATGCTGGATATTAAGCTCTACAGCTTTAAGTTAGGCCCAGAGGGACAGAGAGCAAAAGCAGAGAAAAAAACGCATGCCCATTGTCTGCAGGAGTTATACCTTTACTCCCACAGAAGGCCTTGAGGAGGCTGCATTCCAGCAGGACAGAGATACCTCACTCTCACTCTCTGGCTGGGTGCTCGGAAAAGCACACAGCGGAGGGTTTCCTCGGATCTTTCTCGGCTTTTTGCAGGGAAAGACTTTGTTTCTTTTGCTGTTTTTTGTTTTTTTTTTTCCCCTTCCTCCTGGGACTGGTTGGCATCGTGTGAGCCCAAGACACCAGAGAAATCCCGGGGGGCCCCCCCCCCCCGACTTCTACAACCGGGACTGACAATCGGCCCCGCCCCCCACTGGAGAACTGAACTGGACTCAGACAGACTCTGAATCTACTATCTTTTCAGAGGGAGGTGAGGTTTCATTGTTTTCATATTATCCAAATTTTCTATGCTTGTGAATATTCTATTTGTTAAATAAATAGTTTTTTCCACTTTTCTCTATGGAAACTTTTCCCAAACCTGTGTGGGGGAGGAGTGGTTGGAATCGGCTGTTCCTAGAGGAAACCCCACCCAGAGGATTCCTCCTAAATATTTGCCTTAAAACAGGACAAATATTATTGGCGCCCAACCGTGGGGCTTGAGAAAGTGGAAAAAACTTGTACTGATCTGTATTTTGGTTGTGCTTGCTCTGTATTGAGATAGAGCAGTCAGTAGCCATGCTGTTTGAGTTCACAATGTACCTCTGTGTGTGGACAGCTGTGGCAGCTTCCTGGTTCCTAGGCTGGCTTTGCTGCTCGCTGTTGTTCGTGGCACGGAGCTTTTACTGTAGGGGGTACGGCTTAAAGTTGCTGTTTTGCTAGTCGTGGTGATACTGATTTATAGAGAGATTGTAGCTAACCTACTAGGAACTGTTCAAGATATTTACGGTCTGATGTTTTTCTTTCCTACCTTGTATTCTAGTTTCAGTGGCATGTTCTGGGGGTTTGTTGGTAATTGCACCCAATTCCTTAATGGTGGAATAAGGGATGAGGCTTCCCAGCCTTTCCCTTTCCTCATCTCCTTTCAATCTGTCACATCACCTGTTACATGATTTTTTGAAAATGTTCAGTTTCCCCTAGATGCCAAAGAAACCCCTTGGCTGATATTTGTGCTGATATTTCAGCTGGTGAGTTTCCTCTATACGGTTTACAACTTGTCTAGAATGAGAGCTGATAGGTCCAGAGGGGCTGAGGAGAAACCTGACCCAGCTGTGGAAAATCCCAAGTGGTGCGGAGAATGGGAGGATATGGGCCAGATCTTGAAAGCGTTCTCAGAACCCATAGCTTGGGACTTCCCACGTGACCAAATACAGAACCCAACTAGGGTGGCCAAATATCTGAAAGAGAAGTGTAATGATGGCTCTAAGGAAGAAAGGATCATTACAATAAGCTGGGCTCTGGCATATGCTTATCACACGATGCTGGATGCTGTAGGGCAGCAGATAGAGGCAAGGGGCCAGGAAGGTGAAGCAGCCCCAGTCACTCAGGCTGCAACTAAACCAGACAGTGAACCTAAGGCAGCACCTGGACCAGATAGTGAGCCTAAACCCGTAGCTAACCCAGACAGTGAGCCTAAGCCACTGACAGTCACTGCTGCGGGAAAGAAGAACAAAACCAAAACAGATCCACCAGTGGATGATGATGATGATGATGAAGGAGAAGGACCCTCACGGGCAGGCAATGGGGGGGAAGGACCCTCAGGGACAAGAACTGGCTCAGGGGCAGGAGACACTATCGATTCCTTTTCCCTGAAGGACCTTCGTGGCCTAAGAAAGGATTACACTTGACACCCTGATGAATCTATAATTAGTTGGTTAGTCCGTCGTTGGGATGCCGCAGGCGACGTTACAATTCTAGATGGTACTGAAGCGAGGCATTTGGGACACCTGTCACATGAACGAGTTATCGACCAAGAAACAGTAAGGGGAGCTCTCCCTAGGAGTCTCTGGGCACGAGTCTTGGCAGCTGTGGCACGCAGATACATGTGTACAGACGATCTCTATATGCAGCAAACCCAGTGGAAGACAATAGAACAAGGGATTCAACACTTGAGAGAAATGGCCGTGGCAGAGATGGTTTTCACACAGGATCTAAATGCGCCTAATAATCCAGACTTAATGGTATGTACACCCAAAATGTGGCGAAAATTTATACACCTCGGGCCACAAGAACACCAGGCTTCTTTAGCCCTAATGATGCGGGAGGAGAGAGAGGTGACTGTGGCAGAGATGGCGAGGAAGCTCCGAACATATGGAGATGCTGTGTGTGGCCCAACACATGCAAGAATCGCAGCTGTGGAAGAACAACTACAGAAAATAGAAGAGAATCACAAAGAACTCAGAAATGACATTCTCCAAATCTCCGCAGTACAAGACAGAGGCTTGGTTACCAGACACAGATGCTCCCCAGAGAAGGAGAGAAGGTACCCCACACGACGTGATCTGTGGTTTTACCTGTATGATTGTGGGGAAAACATG
>JAHLSL010000027.1:460343-479016 GCA_025920805.1 Petroica traversi | reverse complement strand
AAAAAAAAATGCACAGGTATTATATTTCCAGCATAGCAGTGATGAAGAGTTAATTAATAATGATTATAATACTACTTATCTTTTACTCTGCAAGATAATTTTTTCTGCTTTAAAAAAATCGTTGCAAACATCTGATTAAAACATGCTTCCTCATTTATCTATTCCATTCTTTGGGTGGCAGATAAGTGACTCTCATTTTCCACCCTTTGTAGGTGGGGAAACAGATATAGACAGGTAAAGCAACTTAGACTAAAATGCAGGCAGGAAAGGAGCTGGGTTGTAACTGAGGAATTTGAAAGCACAAAGCAATTCAGGAACATTATCACTTGGCCATCTGATCTTTAGACTTCCTACCTGCAGCATTTAGTGTAGTAAAAACCACTTTAGGTGATGAAATATGGCATTTTCAGCTTAGACTAAAATTGCCAAGGAAAGTATCAATATCCCAGACTTCTCGGCCACTTCAAAACAGAGTTCAAATGGAAAGTAAAATGTTTATCCCTTCTAATCTTCTGATGTGTTTCCTTGGTCCAAAATATTTCCCACATGGTGTGGAAATATCCACATTTTCCATGTCTGGACCTCCTTACATCTCGAAGTGTGACTGTTTAGGGCAAGATACTTTAGTAACACCTTGGTTCATACCATGAAAAGCAATATTTAACAATTTACATAGCTGTTATTTTGGGGTGTACCACACTGGAAAGTAGAAAACGCACAGCACAACTTCCTTTCCAAAGGCCAAATCCATGATAAGGTATTTTTTGTTGTCAATATTTCAGGCAGAATCCCAGCTGAAGCAGAATATTCCCCCAGCCATTGTGGCATTAAGGTGCTCAGTCACACTGCAAAGGCCAGGTGCTCTCAGAGTGAGGCTGATGTCTCACCCTCTCACAGAGATCATTAGAGCTGAGAGGTGACCTGCTAATGTTATGATGTTTATTTCATCTAATGTGATTATAATGATGGCCAAAAGAGAAGACCTAGTTCTGACATCGTTATCATCACTAAACAGCCAAGTTTTTAGTGCTGATGTGAGAACAAAACACTCCATGTACCTCATTACTATCTGACCTGACTACTGTCTGAAAAAGCTGGAGGTGAGATAATACGTGTAGAATGAGCCATGTAACCAAAGGCACAAGCACATTGTCACCAATTCAACACTCAGATGCCATTGTTACTTAATTTGCCAGAAAGGAATATCTTTCAGTGCATAAAAGCTGCCAAGACAGCAAGAGAATTAGATGATCTTATTGTAACTGCAACTGTTTATCATGGGTGTATCCTGTCACTTCACAGAGAGGCAATAAAATAGAGAAGTGTCACTCAGCTACTTTTTGACAAGAGCTCTACTAATATTCTCCACAACATAAGAACTCTTGTGAGACGTATGAGAAAGGTACATAGTGACACAGCTGTGCCTCAACATTCATCTTTATGAGTGAACTACCCCATCTTCAGGGAAGATGAATGCCAAAGATCAGCCAACCTGCTTCACACAGACATCTCACCCAGGATCTTTTCCTCCCCCTGTCCTTCAGCTCAGAGGTGTCTCTCAGCAAAGGCCCTACAGCAGAAGCAATTAAGGGCATCCTAGGGCTCCTCTGTATTTTTTAAAGCATATCACTCTTTTCCCATATTTATTAATAATTCCTGGTAAAAATAATTGGTTTAGGTTCCTTTCAAAATGTGAAGCCTCCCTTTAGGATACCTGTGACTAGGGTGAATGGAACTGAAGTGAGCTCTTTCCCCAAAACACTGGCTGTGTGATATTACTGTAGCAATCCCATCTCCTCCTCTTCTCAGATAAAGCCTGAGCAGCCCCCACCACACTAATTTCACATTCCTCCCCCACTACAGCTTCTAATGACTGAGAATCTCTTTTATAATCACTGAAATAAAAACAGGAAAGTTTCAGTAGAGGTGAAAATGTATTTATGTGTGTGCATGCACATTCTTGTGTATACAAAAATATGTGAGAACCAGGAACACACAATAAATGAGAGACAAGTACTTATCCTAGATGATTATGTTGACATATAATTCAATGTACAGCTAGAAAACACAGAATATTCCAAATCAATAAAACTATTCTCTCATATATTCTGAACAAGAATCTGATTACAGGCTTAATTGCACAATCATGGCTTAATCTTGGAAGTCAGCTGCTGTTTAATCACTGCACAATAGCTGCCTTGTTAATGACACGGGAAGCCACAGCAATGGTATTTAGCATGAAAAGTCTGCCCATACTCAGAGAAGTCAGACATTACAGGCATGGAAAGGGAAGCCACTGCACCACACATGAGCTCTTGAGGTAGAAAAGGTTAAGGTCAGGTGCATGAAGGTCAGCTAAGAGTACTTGAAACAAAATAAAAGAGCTACTCAAATTGCTGCAGACAGATGCCAGGTTTAGAGAGAATATTCCATGCCTTCAACTCCTCCCCTCCCAACTCCCAAAAAAAAAAAATTACAGCAGAAATTGGGTCAACTTGGAATTTTCTTCTGAGATTCTGGCACACTGCAAAGGCAGCCTGAAACAGAGAACTTGCACAAATATCAGCACAACTTGTCAGGATTCCTTTACACCACTGTTGTATATCCAACCCCTTCTTTAGATCCTCAGCTCCTACATCTCTCACAAAAGTTTGTATGCAAAAATAAAAATAACAAAAATAAAAATCCCATCCAGTTCTTTTCTTCCCAGACAGAGGAAAATGCCAACTACACTACTTCTTTCCTTCTCCTTCCTCTTGGGCAAGTGAATTCTGCATATTCCCTGGCATCTACTAGAGATGAGAGATCTCACTTGTAGCTGTTTTCTGAGGGTGGAAGCACATAACACAGAGCCAGCACCAATTCAGAGACATTTGAAACAGGGGGCACTGGTGGCAAGAGGCTCATTACATCAGTGCTGTTAACAGGGGCCAAACAGTGGAGAAAGGAAGGCACAAATTATTCACCAAAAGTGAACTTACTTATAGTAGCAGATCTCCTGTCCTGCCCGAATCCAGCGAGGCCTGCCCTGGAGAGCTTCCCTCACTGAGTACATGACCAGCTGCATGCCTACAGAAAACAAGACAGTTTCAGGTGATGTGACTTCCCTGGCTGGAAAAGACAGGAGTGGGAAGGAAAAGGCCAAGCAAGAAGCATCATTATTTTGTCAGTGCTTTCTCTGCTGATAGTTTATGCAGAGTAAATACATTCCCAAAGCCCCGTGTTTTGTTCTGAGACAGCTATGTCTGTACAAAAAGCCCCTCCAGAAGAAATGAGCTGAATGAAGTTTATTAAAAAATAAATTATTCTTCTGGCCTTTGCAAACCGTTTTGTTTACAGAGGAAGGGAAAGAAAATAATATGAAACAAGGCATCAACAAGATCAGTAATTTGGTTAGTCCAATATTTTATGTTTGGCTGCCCTATTATTGAACTCTTAAACCTACCACAGCATCAGAGATCTGGGATGCATCCAGTATCCTGCCTTCAGAAAACAGCAAGCAAAACTAGATGGTTTTAAACTTACTATTAGACCTAAATAACACCTATGTGTCATAAATGCTGATAACAATAGCATCCGTCTTTGTACAGCATCACCCCAGATCATGACTTCTTCCTGACCTCCAAAATATTACCATTCCATGCCGTGAGGAGCGAGACTTTCTCTGATCTGAGCTGCACATCCATTATTCGCAGCTCCATGAAGCCAGCCCATCTGCAGGGAGTATCCATTTCCTTTGTTTTGCATACCTGTCTGCTCTTTAGGGCAGTGTAGCAGTGGTTCAAGCTCAGAGAATGACATATCCTCTGAAGAATTTCTGGGGGCCTAGAAAGTGAGGCCCCTCTGAAGGTAGAGTTAGGTTTGGCCTTGGAAAGGGAGTCGAACTCCCCCCGCCTACCCCTCAGTTAACAATAGTATCTTGTGTCTCACTCTTTCCTCCCTTACTCCTTCCTGACTGCATCCTGACCTTCGACCCTTCTCCGTGTCCTCCCCTGTACCGTTATGAGATAAGTTGTAACCCTCAGAATAAAAGTCTGAATGTTGGGCTATTCCGGGGTCTTTTGCCCCTGAGCCCAAGCAGAGCGGACCCTCGTGTCTTGTGTCTGATTTGGGCTCCGGGCAAAGGAACACCCTCTCTCTCAGCAGCTCTCCGGCTTTTGGGACAGTGGCCACCATCCCAGGGAAGCCCGGCTCGCGGCGAGGGGAAAAGAAGTCCCTAGCTGAAGTTGACTTAACGAAAAGGAAGCTCTCAGAACAAGCCGCCGAGCCGCCGGCCGTCCCTGTGGTCAGCTGTCCGGCCCACGCCACCGGCCGCAGGGCAGGGTGAAGATGCTTCCCTCCCCAGCTGGGCTCTCTGCACAGGGTGTCCCTGGCCAGGGGAGGCTCCTGGCAGCAGCTCCAGTGGATCCAGCACAGCCACAGCTGAGCCCAGCGATGATGCTGGCAGCACTTCTGTGAGAGAACATTTAAGAAAGAGAAAAATGCCCTTCCAAGTATTTTTGCATGTGGATAAGTTGACCCCTGAGCCTTCTCTTGGCTGTTCTTGTGCTGGGGGAAAGTGATGCTTGAAAATCATGAATACTGATGACACATTTGCATTAGCAGCTATTCAGTTCCCTGCTTCCTTTGGGCTTCTCTGTTAAAATCCCCAGTACTGTTGGAGTCAGGAAGTATCAGCAGCAATGCCTGGCTGTGCTGTGGGGCAGCACTAACTCACCACAGCCACATTGCTGTTTTCTGAACCAGTGCTGTGAGTTTTGTACAAGAGGCAATTCTGTGTTTGGTACCAGCTCATGGCCACTAAGAATTTTGAGAGACACAGGCCAGTTCATCAGAGAAGGGATGTGGGGCTGAGTGTTTGCAGGGGTCTCAATATCCCAAATGCCAGCTCCTGCCCTTCTCTCTGAGTCCAAAGGACTCACACATGAAACTGTCTCAGAGCAATGGTTAATACTAGTCTGCCATCTCATTTTAATAAAGAAAAAAAAAATAATTTCTCCCTTTTACTTCCCCTGTGGAAATGCTCAGTTTTAAAAAACAAACTAAAATCGGAGTTCTGATGAAATCCCATTATTTCCCATGGTAGAGTAAGTTAGTGAAAAAGGGGGAAGGAGAGAGGTGGAGGCTGAGCCTCCTGTCTTGCTCCTCTCCTGGCCACATCTGTTTCATTAAATATCCTTTCTGCTGATTTGAAAGTCACACAGTGCCATCTAACCAAAAGCAAATGGGAAAAATCAAACCAGATTAACCAGGAGCTGTAAAGAATTTCCACCCAGGGCACTTTGGCACTACATCACAACTGGAGACTTTTTGTCTCAGAGTGTGGGCATTAGCTCAGGAAAGGGCAGAGGGAATGTGACAAATAAACAGCATCTCTTGCCACTGCTCTGTGTAAATGCTGTGCAAGTGCTGGAAGGGGCAGTGAGCCTCACTCAGCCAAGCCAGAAAAGCTGGAGCTTCACTGCCCACTCAGAGCAGCAGAAGGAACCCACAGAGGAATTGTTCAATAGCCAATCCCATGAACAAGCCAGCCAAAAGCCAGCCATGGCTTAGCCTCTCTCCTTACTCCAGATGGTATTTTCACATTTCTCTTCCAAATATATTTTTCATTGCATGCTTGAACATGTGAGTCATGACAGTTTCAGGTACACAAAATGAGATTATAAATGCTGATAACAGCCAAAGCAGCAGATAACAAACAACCTTCCACCAATAATAGCCTGAATCTCTGAGCGAAGAGTGAAGGCACATCAAGGATTGCATTGTGGTTTAAAATAGGGCATCAACATCCTTCATTTTCAGGCTTCTACTGCACACACCACACTGAGTTATTGGATAATTCAGGTAAGCAGTATGAGATGACAAAAGAAAATCATTTTCAATTGGGATCTGTATGAATACTTGAACTTCAGCCCTTTGGGTTAAAGAGTAAATGCCTTTAATTTGTCATGGCACTCATCCAGCCAGTTTCACACATACAAGTGATTCCAACTCCTAATGCTGTTTGTTATAGGTACATTGATCCTCAGAGAGTTGTCCTGGTGATGCTAAAGGCTGTAGCCACAGGGCTTCAGAGGAATGCAAAGTCTAATATTATGGACTTATTAAACATTCTGAGTCAGGTCTTGAGCTGGTCTAAATTAACAGAGCTCCATGGAAACAAACAAAAAAAAAACCCCAGCCTATGCCATCTAAGAATTCAATCCACAATCTCCTTGCAGAAGAAATAATTTCTCTTCTACTGAAAGATGGCATTTGCTCTGCCTGTTTCTGAGCAATGCTGCCTTTCTCCTGAACCATGACAGGAGCTCAAAGAGATCAAGGAACAGAATTTTTAAAACATCATTAATATCAACAGAAATTTCAGTAGGTCTGAAGATGTCTTGCTATATAAAACCAAAGAATCCTGTATATTTGTTTGAGGATTATCACATTTATTCAAATCTTAGAAGGACTTTCCAATCCTATGCTGCTCTTTCAGTTCCAACAGATTGCCTTTCCCCCTCCAGCTCTCCCAACCCTTGTGCCATTCTTCCTCAGTTCTGGTCTATAAACACAAGAGTGACATTTATTTCCCCCCACAAATCCTCTCCCAGGTCTCAATATTCAGTTTGCTCCTCAGTCCTCCTGAGGATAGACAAAGGTTCTCTGACAAATCTAAAGTGACTTTTTGAGTGGATTTCAGTGGCAGATAAGATTGTATTTACAGTCTCCCTTACACTTATAGACATGGACAGTTTGAAACCTTTATGGCATTAAAAATATATTCTTGTGAAGAAAAGGCTACCCCAATTCCCCAGAGGCTCATACCATAATTAAATGGGCTGTTGAACTTCTCATAGTTGATGTTGTTGAAGCGATAGGGAACCGCCGACTTCATGTCACGGACCTCGAAGTAGAACCACTGGTGGTGCTGGTTGCTGTTCACATCTGCATTCATAATTAGGTCATACTCAAACCTGTAAAGGAGAATAAAAAAAAAAAAATCAGTGGCCTTGAACACCTCCTGTCTGCCACTGAACATGTTGACAGCAGGCTATGCAGTCAAATTGATTGATATTTTGTGAGCATCACCACCAAACACCATTAAATACTCACACGATAATAGTCAAAACATTTTGAGCTCTGTTTTCTTAATCATGTTCCTTCCGTGACACCCAGGTGTTAGAAGGCATAATAACCTGCACATCATCTAAGCTGCATCCCTGGCTGACCCTTCCAAAAGCCAGGAGAAGGCCACCATCTCACGCTGTGGTCACAGCAGCAGGCAGGCTGGGACACCTCTGTGCAGGGGTACTTACTCATGCACTTGGATCGCTTTCCGAAGGTTTCCCGACTCAAACTTGGAGAAAAATGTCAGACAGCCTAGAGCACTTGGGCTTGCGCCACTGCTTGAAAGCAAAGCAAGGACACCTGTAGCAGGTTGTTTCAAAGGCAAGTCTTCCCCAGCACCATTTGTACGCAAAATTTTTTTTTAAAGAATTTCTTTAATAAGCAAGACCCTGGGAAGTAGGAAGAGGTAAACAAATCCATTGATGCCGGAATGATTTTTGTCTTTTCTTTTATATACCTTTTACACAGTTCTCTGTATCCACAAGTATTAGCAGTATGCATACTTGCAACCTTTTACTTAGTTTAGTGCTTAGTGTTTCGTAAGTGTTCTGCAGGCCTGAGACTAAACACCCCAGAACTGCAGAGCCAGGGAGACCAAACATTCCTACTATCTCAGGAACCCAAGGTCTCCTGGCAGGAGGATTCTGTAAACTAGGGGTTAGCCCACCCCAACCTCATTATTGGGCCCCCTTGTTAGATATGCTAATGTGTAAAGTCTATAACTGGTGTGTATGATTGGAGGGGGTGTGCGTTTTGCCACACTTCACCTGGTTGAAGTGGATGCACTGAACAGGATCCTGATTAAAATACTGAGGTAAAGACCCCAACCCCTCTAACCGTGTCTAGTTTCATTTTCCTAACACCAGGAAAAAGGCATCAGTAACTGGCGACCACAGAAGGGACCAGAGATCCCGAAACTCGCAGTCTTGGGCTGAGAAACATCCTCTACTAGCCCTGCTTTTTGCCGGCATTCCGCGGAGCTTGGGCGGCAGTCCAGACTGTGACCAGGGCTCTAGGACCCAGCACACGAGGGCACGGAAGAGAGGTGAGCGAAAGGGTGGGGCAGCACTTCAGTATTGTGCTAGCACCAGAAAGGAGGTTGGAGGGGGGGGGGGGGGGGGGCGCGGGCAGGCATGCGGGCGGAGCCGGGGAGGACTGGCCACCGCCCCCTCCAGAACATCAGGAGGGCGGGCATGCGGGTGGAGCCGGGGTGAACCGGCCACCGCCCCCACCCGAACAAGAGGGGGGCGGGCATGCGGGCGGAGCGGAGGCGAACTGGCCACCGCCCTCTGACCACCAGAGAGGCAGAGAGAGGGGCGGGCTTGAGGGCGGAGCGGAGGCGGACAGGTCACCGCCCCCGGACCGCCCCAGGAACCACCGCAGCTGGGAAGTGGAGGAGCGCTGGCAGCCGGCCCGGGACCTGGTCAGAGCTTGGGAAGAGAGCAGACACCCACGATCTCAGCCTCGTCGCTCTTCTAGCGTCGGGGAGAGGAGCAAGCCCACTCTGACTAGAGGGGGGCAGGACGTCTCTGACCCAAATTATTTTTCCAGAACCAAGGACAGAAAAAGCCAACCGGGTTTCCCTCTCTATCGCTCTGCCAGTGATAAGATTAAAAGTGAATGGGATGATTTTGATACAGATGGTCCCCATGAGGAGGGCACTAGGAGAAGAGAGAGAATAGCCCAAGAAGCTATAAGAGCTACCAGTCCAATTGCAGGACGCACAAGATCAAGGAAAGATGGAGGAGAAAGAGGAGAGCCTGCTGTAGAAGCACCTCTAAGACAGGCTGTGGGAAACCAGGGAGTGATTTATGTTAAGACACCGTTCTCACTCGCTGAGCTACAGTTGTGGAAAGACTCAGTTGGAAAGTACAGTGACAATCCAGAGAAAGTAGCCACACGGGTAGAGAGAGCTATAAAGGCCCAAAATCCTGACTGGGGGGACTTGGACGTGATGCTAGATGAGTTACTAAATAGCACGGAAAGGAAGATGGTTAATAAAGCTGCCTTAGATGCTATATGGGCCCAAATTACAGCTGGAAGTCTTCAAGGGTCACCTGAGGAGTTTTATCCGATCAGCGACCCCGAATGGAATGTCAACATTCCAGAACAAATGGAAAAATTGAAACAATATCAGAAATGGGTGGTCTATGGGTTGAGATGTGGCCTTCCTAAAGCAGTGAATTATTCTAAATTATACGAGATCAAACAAAATCCAAATGAAACCCCTACAGAGTTCCTGAATAGGCTCAAAGAGGCTGCACAAAAATATATAGATATGAACCCCGATGCACCTGAACAGGAGGCACAGCTGGCCTACATCTTTATGGGCCAGTCTGCAGATGACATAAGGAAAAAACTGCAAAAACTAGGAAAGGTAGACGATATAACTAAGATGCTGGAGGTAGCTTGGAAAGTGTATCAGAACAGGGGTTCAGCAGGAAAGCAGGATAAGCCCCATCACAAGAAAAATCATGATAAGGGAAATTCAACCAACCAACCAAAAAGGGGACCCCGTTTTCCTCTAGCTGAGGATCAGTGTGCCATCTGTAAGAAAAAGGGACATTGGAAGAACGAGTGTCCAGCACGAGCGAACAAGACATCCTCAGCTCCAGAACTAACTGTGAATGGTGACTGATGGGGACCGAAGGTGTCTCTCCCAGCAGAGCCTTCGGTTATAGTTAAGCTGGGAAATGATGATGTTGAATTTCTGGTTGATACAGGGGCGACATATTCTGTGTTAAATACTTTCAAAGATAAACTGAGTCAAGACACGGTGAATGTGGTCGGAGCCACCGGGGTAAGTGAAACAAGGCCTTTTTTCCAACCTCTAAAATTTAAATTGGGGAAGCACTGGGTGACTCACCAGTTCCTGTATATGCCAAATTCACCGATGTCATTATTGGGCAGGGATTTATTGGAGAAATTAGAGGCAGAAATTAAATTTTCCAAAGATGGGGGGGGGGGGTGAAAGTTATAATTCCTGAATCTAAATTCATCGAAGCAGCCACTTTTCTCATACAGGAATGCCATGGAGAAATTCCCAAAGAAATAGAGGATGCTGTCAGTTCTATAGTATGGGCCAATGATATCCCTGGGTGATCCAAAAGAGCTGAACCTGTGAGTATTACACTCAAAGCAGGGGCTACACCGGTAAGGCAAAAACAATACCCTTTGACGTTAGCAGACCGTAAAGGATTGGCACCTATAATTGAAAAGTTTCTCAAATTTGGGTTGCTAGTAGAGTGTGAATCTAAATACAACACCCCAATCTTGCCAGTGAAGAAAGCAGATGGTAAAAGTTACCGATTAGTGCAAGATTTAAGGGAAATTAACAAAATAACAGAGGACATCCACCCAGTTGTAGCAAATCCCTATACGCTTTTGAGTGCACTGTCAGGTGAATTAGGGTGGTTCACTGTTTTAGATCTTAAGGATGCCTTTTTCTGCATTCCTGTGCACAAGAATAGCCAAGAAATCTTTGCTTTTGAGTGGGAAAATCCTGAAACAGGGAGGAAGACCCAGCTTACTTGGGCAGTCTTGCCTCAAGGTTTTAAAAATAGTCCGACAGTGTTTGGAAACCAGCTGGCAAAAGAACTGGAGGACTGGAGGAAACAGGAGCCAGGAGGAGTTGTTCTTCAGTATGTCGATGACATCCTGGTAGCAACCAAAACACGAGATGAGTGTGTCCAGCTAACCATAAGTCTGTTGAACTTTTTGGGCCAGAGTGGTTACCGAGTTGCAAAAGAGAAGGCCCAGGTTGCCAGGGAATCAGTGGTGTACCTGGGGCTGGAAATTTTCCATGGACATCGACAACTCAGCAAAGAACGGAAAGAAGCCATCTGTCACCTTCCAGAGCCCCACACTGTAAGAGAAATGCAAGCCTTCCTGGGAATGGTAGGTTGGTGTCGCCTATGGATATCAAACTATGGGCTACTGGTAAAACCTCTGTATGAGGTTCTTAAGACAGCTGAAAAGGGAACAATCATATGGACAGAAAGTGCAAAAGCAGCCTTCAAACAGTTGAAATGTTCCCTGATGTCAGCCCCAGCTCTGGGGCTGCCGGACTTGACTAAGCCTTTTGAACTCTTTACATATGAGAGACTGAATGTTGCTCTAGGGGTACTGGCACAGCACCTTGGGGATCAGCGAAGAGCTGTGGCCTACTTTTCAAAACAGCTAGACAATGTCAGTCAAGGGTGGCCTGGATGCCTGAAAGCTGTGGCAGCAACTGTCCTCCTAATACAGGAGGCCCGTAAATTCACCCTTGGACAGCACATTGTTGTTTATGTACCCCATGCAGTGATAACTGTACTGGAACAAAAGGGAGAACACTGGTTATCCCCTAGCAGAATGCTGAAATATCAGTCTGTGTTGTTGGAGCAGGATGATGTTACTCTAAAAACAACGTCTGTGGTAAACCCTGCGATGTTTTTGTCATCTACATTACTTGACACCATGCCTGAACACGATTGTTTACAGACAATCGAGGAGACTTATTCTAGCAGACCAGACCTGAAGGACACTCCTCTGAAGAGCCCAGATTGGGAATTGTATACCGATGGGAGCAGCTTCATGAGAAATGGTAAGAGAATGACAGGTTACGCTGTAACCACCTCAGACAGCATCATAGAGGCGAAAGCTTTGCCTCCAGATGTATCATCACAGAAAGCTGAGCTCATTGCACTAACGAGGGCTCTAGAACTGAGCGAGGGAAAGAAGGTGAACATCTGGACTGATTCCAAATATGCCTTCAGTGTTGTTCATGCTCATGGAGCTATCTGGAAGGAACGTGGCCTGCTAACTGCTCAAGGTAATGAAGTTAAGCATGCTGAACAGATTCTTGCACTCCTGCAGAGTATTTGGAAGCCAACAGAGGTAGCTATCATGCATTGCAGAGGTCATCAAAAAGGAAAGAAAGCCCCTGAACTGGGAAATTGCTTTGCTGACTAAACAGCAAGAGGAGTTGCAGAAAGGGGCATTCTTGCAGTGATACCACAGAAAGAAATAGATTTGTCAGAATTTACCCCAAAATATGATCAGCAAGATCACAAATTAATTAAGTACCTTAAAGCTGAGATCAAAGAGGGAGGGTGGGCTGTTACCCCAACAGGACAGGTTGTAGTTCCACCCTTCCTCCTTCGAGAGATAGCCCAGAGAGAACATGAAGGTACACACTGGGGAACAGAAAATCTTTTAAAACACCTGAGAAAGGTAGTAACAGGGAGAGGCATGTCTGATATCATACAAACTATAACAAGTAAGTGCGATACCTGTTGTAAAAACAACCCAGACACAAGCAAGAGAGTTATATTAGGGGTGACCAAAACAGGAGATCTCCCAGGAGATTATTGGCAGATAGATTTTGCTGAGATGCCACGCAAGGAGGGATGTAGGTATATACTGGTACTGGTTGACACCTTCAGTGGATGGCCTGAAGCTTACCCCTGTCGCACCAGCACAGCGAGGGAAGTAGTGAAAGCCTTGCTCAATCATATAATTCCAAGATTTGGGGTTCCTTTGGGAATGTCATCAGATAGGGGACCACACTTTGTTGCGACGGTAGTTGGGGAAGTTAGTAGGGTTCTGGGATTTACCTGGGACCTGCACACACCATACAGGCCTCAGGCAAGTGGCAAGGTTGAACGTATGAATGGAACCCTCAAAACCCAGATTTGTAAGATTTGTCAAGAGACATCTATGACATGGGTTCAAGCCCTGCCAATCGCCTTATTGAGAATCCGCAAACAACCAAGGCGGAGGGACAATATAAGTCCCTATGAAATATTATATGGCAGGCCATATCAGGTTCCACATATCCCAGGGGAAATTCATGTGAAAGGTAAAGGTGATTTGCAGAAGTACTTAATGGCTTTGAGTTCCACTTTGCAGAAGCTCCAGAGACTTGTTGTGTTGTCCAGACCAATAGGACTGGATACAGCTGTTCATCAGTTCCAGCCTGGAGACTGGGTCTACATCAAGTGGTGGGACAGTGACCCCTTGCAAGCCAAGTGGAAGGGACCATTCCAAGTTTTGCTGACCACCCTCACTGCAGTCAAAGTTGCTGGCAAGGGACCTTGGATCCACTACTCCAGAGTGAAGAAAGCTTCTGCTCCCGAAGCCATCAAGAAAACAGAGACTGATACAGATCAGAAAGATGTGGTTTAAACTGTTCTTTACATATTTGTTGTCTGCCCAACTGGTAACTATGATTCAGGGTTTGCCCCATGATCTTCATAAAGCTGTAGTCCAAAATGTGTCCAAAGTTCTGAATAAGAACTTTGCTGAATCTGTATCCAGTTACCACTTCTAGATGGGGTGGTAACTGGCCATCTATTGGCATTTTAAGTTTCCAAAATTGACACCTTAAAATTTGATCATATCTTCAACACCCTCATCTCATGGTTACCAAACTGGGCCTGGGTAAAGGAAACATTTGTATTAGCTGTAGTTGTAGTTTTCATCTGTGTAATATCTTGCGGGGCAGCCGGTTGTGTGAACCGGTGCTGCAGGTAATTGTAAAGTAGAGTAGAGTAGAGACTAGACAAAGTAGAGTCTTGTTAGTCTCTAAAAGGGGGGAATGATGCCGGAATGATTTTTGTCTTTTCTTTTATACACCTTTTACACAGTTCTCTGTATCCACAAGTATTAGCAGTATGCATACTTGCAACCTTTTACTTAGTTTAGTGCTTAGTGTTTTGTAAGAGTTCTGCAGGCCTGAGACTAAACACCCCAGAACTGCAGAGCCAGGGAGACCAAACATTCCTACTATCTCAGGAACCCAAGGTCTCCTGGCAGGAGGATTCTGTAAACTAGGGGTTAGCCCACCCCAACCTCATTATTGGGCCCCCTTGTTAGATATGCTAATGTGTAAAGTCTATAACTGGTGTGTATGATTGGAGGGGGTGTGCGTTTTGCCACACTTCACCTGGGTGAAGTGGATGCCCTGAACAGGATCCTGATTAAAATACTGAGGTAAAGACCCCAACCCCTCTAACCGTGTCTAGCTTCATTTTCCTAACACCAGGAAAAAGGCATCACCATAATCTTCCTATCCAATGCAGCTTTTCTCTCTACTTCTGCTTAGTAATTCAAAATCACATCTTTCCTTTTCCCAATACTCTCTTTTGCAGCTGTCCATGTTTGCTTTCTTCATTCCAGTTACTTTCCCACTGGACTATTCCTATTATTTCATTAATTGCAGAAGGCACCTTTGTACAATTACTCTACATTTACTCTTCTTCATCTACAGAGTTTCCTTCTCCAACTGCCTAGAAACCCTTAATTAATTCTAAGCAACTTCATAACTTTCTCCCACCTCAAACTCTCACCCCTTTTTTACTCCAAAGAATGTTCTCCAAGTCACCTATCCTCCCTCTGAATGCAATTTCTTTAAATTTGGGACCCACCCAACTACCCAGTGCTACATCTTCTCACAGACCATATTTGAGCTCTTAAAGCAGTTCACAAGGCCAGATGTTTGAGGGTTATTTTCAGAAGTGCTATGTGAGTGTCACACTTACAAAACAGGGTACATCTACAACCTGTGGCACTGGCTGTGCAGACACTCGATGGGAAATGCTGTCTCAGGGAGTGGAAAAACTGGATTTGTAAGTACAATTCCCAGCATCAGTCTTCACATCTCCGTTCCAAATCACTGCATGCAATGCAGACATATCCAGGGACAACCTTCAGTCCCTTTAGTGTATGGATTTTCTTGATCTATCTAAAAGTTTTGATGTTCTCCTGCTCCAGTGACTTCCACAACAAATCCTTTTCCTGGAGTCACCTAGAAGGAATCTGCCCCTCCCGGAAATTTTCTCTCTTAGGCCTTTACCTCCTGTGTTACTTCTTTGCCTTTAGCAGAGTTGATCAAGTAAACTGAGCTCAGTGACAGCACTGACAGTGCCCCTGGTGTCAGCACTTAAATTAAGTGACCTACCTGGGACCATCTAAATCATACACAGTTCTTCCTATAACATCCCCGGCTGGATTAGGCGGCGAACATCATCAAGGACTTTGTCCCTGGGAAAAAGAAAGAAGCAAAGCAGCAAATTGTAATGACACTGTGAGAAATGTTGATATAGAGTATACTTCTAGAAAGAGTCTTTGGAAATTCTTTTTAAGGACTGGAAAGGACTTCCATGTGCCAATTCCTGGTGAACTTTTTTTCCCTGTTGTGAGAACACTTCTGCTCTGTCCCCATTACAACGAGTTGCCTTTTGGTTTAAATCACTGAATCTGCAAATTTTTTTATTCACTACTGGATTGTGTCAAATTTGATTTATCCCCAGTTCTTCCCAGTCAATGCCAACCCCCAAGTGTCCAGTCTTACCCTGTGAGGAAATATCTGCTATAACTTATAAACCTACTAATCTCACTCATAGTGAATATTGACTCTAAGTCAAGCTGATTTCTACTCATTATTAAACAGAGCTTCTCTGATCCCTGAAGATGATCAAATGTGGAATACCAGATTTTCTTCCTGATCTTTTAAAGCAATCATGTTATGCCATGAAGCATGATATGATTAGTCCCATTTTAGCTGTACAGTTACACATGTTGTAGCCATAAAAGCAGAGCTTTTAGAGCATCAGTGCAAGAAGATGGTAGAGCGATTTTCCTTCTAAATAAGATTTCTAGCTTATATATTTACTGCAGAAAGAATAGTTCTCCCTAGCAGTCAGAAATCAGTGGTCTTAACAAATGCCATTAGTCAATCAACTCTAAAGTTTAGCATAGAATCCACCATCTTTGCTGCCTGCTAATAATCCCCTATACGACTAAAAAGAAATGTCAAGTCATTGCATATAGACCTACTTAGAACAAAAAAACTGTAGTTATAAGAGCTTTTTCTCCCAGCACAACTTCAAAACACAACTTCCCACTCATCTGAGCACCTAAATAATGAGAGGACCTTCCTGAGAGGACAGATAGGAGTTTCCCAGAAAGAATCAGGCAGGACCAATGCTGCAAGCTGAATAAAGAGCAAGATTGAAGGTAAAAACATATCCCAAAAGAAAACATAGTCTTCTCCATCTCTAAAATGAACTTGTTGTCATTTTTGTTCTAACAAGGTCACAGATTCACAACCCAGCTTAGATTCCCATCACAAATATAGGTATGTTGACGAATTTATCAATCGAAGCAAATCATTGGGTAGCAAAAATATTGTTCAATAACTTCCTAAGACATTCAGAGCTGCTAGAGTCAGAACCTACATAAGCAAGTTTTGAGCCCAAGAGCTCTCAGTGTGGTCAGGACACTAAAGCACAATCACCTTTGTAGCCCATGCCAGTGCTCCAGCACGGGTTTGCTGTAAGGTGGTGGATGATGACCCCAGAAATCCGGGAATGCCAGCTCTCTGTAGCCTGGGATGGACTTCACACATTTGGCCCTGGCTGTGTAGAAAAGAGGGCTGTGGAATGGGATATCCTCTCTGTGTTTCCCTAGAAGATTTCTAACCATATCTGAGCTCTCCAGCCTCCCCTCAGGACTAGGATTGATTGAGGCATCACAGTGAGGGTAAAACATTTTTTTGTACCAAGCAGCATCTTTTGGGAGAGGGCACAAAGCAAACACATGACTCCTGGCTGGATTTTCCTCCTCACAGAAGTCTTTATCATTGGCTTCTCCAGAATTGTCTCTTTTCCTCATTCTTATCCCATATGCCTTCTTCCTTCTTTCTCCAGCTCTGCAATGGGACTTTGAAATCCTGTTCCCCTGGATCTGGTCCCATCTCTGTGACACTTTGGTTTCTCCATCTGCAGTTTGGATGTTTCACAGAAGTAGCACTTGGAATGAAATGAGAAGTAGCAGAGGGAAGATTCTCAGTCGTGTCCTCCAAGCTCTTCTTTTCCTCAGACTCAAACTCAAGTTCCTTTAAATACAAAAAGCAGAAGAAATCAAAAGAAACTGCAGACAGATTGTGCTTCCTTCCAGAAGAAACCTTTCAGGGAGGAAAAGAGGAAGTATTCACACATCTCCCAAAACTGTACTCAACCAATAAAACAGCCAGAGCAAAATCAGTGCATGGACCACCTGCTAGCATTTCTCTATCCACAAAGCTGTTTCAACAGAAATCCTCAGAAACCAAAAGGATCCGATTGGAGATGACTCGCCCAGATGACTCAAACAAAACCAATTATTCATACAAAGAAGGGGAGATGCTTTGCAAGGTGTTAAAAAAAATAAATGTTACAGGAGAATAAAAGTGGCCAATCTGCCAAGCAAAACTCCCCCCCACCTTCATGCAGGAGTATGATTTAATCCCATTTGGCTACTTATGGTCATAATCAATATCACAATATTGTGTGCACAGGAGATAAATTAACCCAGTGATCTTTTTCAGATTCTTATCTGAAACAGGGTTTTCAGCTCTCCTAAATTCCAAAACTTGTAATGAGTGCAATAGTCCTTATTATTTTGTCCCAAACATCATTAGAAAAAAAATTATTTGAACTGTTCCTTTCACTCAGTGGCAGTGCAATCTCCTCTTCTTTCAAACCACTAGCTGACAGTATTTACTTTTCACATCTCATTCTGCTTTTGATATTGCTGTTGAAATTGCCAACAAGGATACAAATTATCTGACAGATTTCTCATGCGGCAATTGATTCAACAGTGCTTATTTAATCTACCCCCAGCCAAATGTGCATCAAACATCGTTGCTTTTATCATCCATAATTCACAACAATAAACTACCGCAAAAAGTCATAATCCTTGGCTTTCCAGTCCTATAAGACTTACAGGTTCACTTTTGAAATAGCCTTGTCTAGCTATTACATGTCAATACTCTCTTTCAAGTATTTCTTAAATTCTGGGATATTCACAGATAAAGGAAAGTGCTCAATGACCATACCTGAAAATTCTGGGAAGGTTCTGCACACAAAGCTTCATATTGTCCAAGTTCTTCTTCTGGCCTGTCAAGCACTGGCTCTGACCTCAATTTATTCGCATCTGTCTCCAAGTCACAGTTCTACAAAAGCAGAATTAGAAAAGCATATGTAAATCTGAGATGATCTCAACTATCATGAATTGAGGATAAAAACAGTATCTGAAACTTTCCTGTGTATTTATGTGCAGCCTCACCCATATCAGGTGTGAGAACCAAAGTCAAGCAGTGTCAAGCATTCAGCCATTGCATTAAAAAACCCCAAAACAAAGAAACAGGAAAAGATGGAGCAAGAAGAAAGGATGGAGACATGGCATTGATGACTGGACATTACATTACAGCATTATTCAAATAATTCAACATATCTGTGTCCCACCAAATGCCATCAAATAAATTATTTGCTCCTGACAAACAGACTCATTTCCAAAGCTGTTATAAAAAGAAAAAAGCGAAATTGCATGAATGCACCAGTGCCCATGGCATTTCAAACCCTGAGCCCTACTTGGGTGACAAAGCAGAGTCTGAAGTGTTTGGACAGAGATAAAAAGGCAGTGAAGACCTGCCAAGAGCATGAGGTTGGTTGAAAAGGATTTGCCACTGAGAACATACTTGTGCACAAGTAGCTTCAAATCTGTTGAAGATTGGGATGGAAAAGAATAGATGGTT